>BGPR01035911.1:3386-15748 GCA_013235015.1 Araneus ventricosus | reverse complement strand
ATCCATATAGCGACAAATTAAATACGTCCCATGGGCATAAAAATCTTCAAATAATTCAGTACTCAAAGCGTTCAACTAACTCATGCCAACCTTAACATTATTGATAAAAACGGAAGAGAATACGACAGCAGGGAGTACGTGAGGGAATAAAGGTTGGGAATCCCTGGTATAGTTAATTAACATCAATACCTTGACTTTCTTATTGAATGGAAATTCAGAGAGTCTGCGTGTTGTCCTCTCATTTGTTTGCGTTCGGACTTCCGATGTCTAGTCACCAATAGCTCTTGACAGAGAGCTTCATCATTTGGTTTATCTGTTCCAGTGGTCTGATTCTATCGTATTCATGCGATACGCGTGTAATTTTCCTCGCCAAATTAGTTTTGAATCCATTCTTGCATATATTGCTTGTAGTATCACGTCTCAAGACAACGTGTACGTCACTGCAAATCACTCAGTCATTGCGATGTTTGCTGTGATTAGTTAGTCTGGTTAATTAACCAGGTCATGTCAAATCCAGCACCAGGGTTGGCCGCAGAGTACTTCCCAGTCCCCTGGAGCAGCATTTATTAGACATATAAAACAACATTCTATATACACACCTTCCCATTTGGAAGGTGTAAGGCATTTAGCTACGTGCAAGTAGCGGGAAGCAAAATCAATAGCGACACAAAAACTCCTGGTGTGTTTTTTATTAGACTCGTTGTTTGCGTGTTTTGACTTTTTGACCCTTGCTTTTTGGAAATGAACTTTACATTTTTTTTTTAAAAAAATAATACGGCTTTTGGTGTCATAGTGTGTCTTAAAGTTTTGTGATTATGTGTTTTCGTTTTTAATTATATATACGTTTGCATAAGTTTTATGATTTTATGTATTCTCTGTGGTCTACTTTTTGCTTTCTAAGGCATATATTTTTTTATTTTTTATTTACTCGTTGTGACTTTTGTTCTTTGTGTGTTTGTCAGCACTCTGTAAATGGAGTTTTCTCTGTAGTGTGCTTTTCTTTAAATAAATAAAAAAAAAACCAGACACAAAAAAAGCACCGACGGGTGCAACAAAACACAAAAACAAGATTAACAAACCCAAACAACAAACACAAACTCAAAAAAGAAACTCAATAGTACAATTGCTAATACAAACGAAAATACATTTTAAAGTAAAAAAGATCTTTAAGCAACAAGATCCTCAAAAAATTCAAATATTAAATACCAAAAACCGAATACATAGGACTCCCAAAAAATAATACACACAAAATTACACCCGTTCCGAAAGGGTCTCCACTCCAACCCTTATGCCAATTACAACATCAAATTCAAAACAAAACGCAAATGCAAAAATACAACATGCAATTGCAAATATGTCTTAAGTCAAATCCCAAATTCCATTATTAGAATTCCACTATTAGAAGATATTAGCTTGCTCTATACTAGCGTTGAAATGCCTCATGACATGCAAATTAAGAACTTAATGGGGAAAAGATTTAGCTTTTATTTAAAAGGCACGAGTTTAACGATTATGTTATTCAAGTGTGCATGTGTTCGTCGTTATTATTTAATTTTGCAAAACATTGAAATCCAAGTCTGCAGACGCGAATCATATGATTAATAATTGCATTTGCTTTTCGTGATACTGGAAGGTCGTGCGACAATTTTCCTCACAAAATTTTGAATACGACGACATGTCATCTGCGTCTTTTATCACACGGGGAAATGTGATTGTCAATGTCGTTTGGACAATGTCTGCGTTTATTATGTGCATATTTAGGCGTATTGGAACAGATATCCGTGGAATAAATACAAGTTCTGTAAATTTGTAATTCTGGTTGATTCTCAAAATCCTCTACTGGAGGGTATTTCAATTGTTAATAGATTTTCTTCCTTATTGGGTGAGCATCAAAACAAATTTTTAGAGGAAAAAATCATAAGAAAGGCGCAGTTAGGGTTCGCGCCGTAATTTTTTCGTGAAAACGTCGGGATAATATCATAGAACAAGTGTTTCGTATTAATATGTAATTTAATTATCAATCTCTTTAATACAATATTTATACAGAGTAGTGTAATGGTTACAGAATAGATAAATCACAAGCTACCACGGACCTTTGCTATATGCGAGAAACTTGTGATTTATCTATTCTGTTACCATTATACCACTCTGTGTAAATATTGTATTAAAGAGATTGATAATTAAATTAAATATTAATGCGATATACTTGTTTTATGATTTTATCCCGACGTTTTCACGAAAACTCTACGGCGCTGACTCGAACTGCGCCTTTCTTATGTTTTATTTAGAGTAGCATTTGATGGCGTCATCTGTTGACAGTATATAGAATTACATTTCGCGTATGCGCAGTAAAACATTATTTACTACAAATGCTCATATTTCCCGTAATATTGAAATTTTTGAATTCAAATTTTAATTCAATGTTTGTTTTACGTATTGTCGAGTAATCTGTAAGTTTTTTCGTACAATTCGAAAGAAAACTCTGCATGATATAATAATAAACATGCGGAGTTTGAAATTTTCAATTTAATACCGATTTTTACTAATATTCTGATAAATATTTTTATTGTCTCACTTTGGGTCCTCGTAATACTCATCAAGCTCCTTAAAATGACACCAGAATCAACCTCCTAGCTAAACGCGTTTCCACGCTACACTTATTTATAACCTTACATAAAGCTAATTCATAGCAATCACGCGCATGCGCCCTCACTGGTACGATGACGTCACAGGCCAAACAAATACTAAGCGACGAACTCTTACAGATATGATCTATCCGTTGTGGTGTCAACCCTTCTTTTCGCATTATTAGTCTCGTAGTTATTAGCGATTCAAATCTGGCGGTATTTTGTCACACAAGCAAGTTCGACCGACTATCACTGTAACGAGCGGAAAGAGGGTTTCGCGTCAAAAAATGCTAGCGATCGATTCATGTTTGCCGTGGGATTCATCTTCACTGCTTGATTAGACTTCTGTGTCGTGTAGGATTCGACTCAATGATGCATGATGATGTTCCGACTCAATGATGCACGTGCAGTGCTCCATCTTGGTTAACTTTGTAAATTATTGTTAATGGTTACGCTCTTCTTATTCTTAGTCATTTTTTCCTCATCTCTATTTTCACTGGTTAATTTTGTGATTTTGTGTAAGGTTTATAAATGGACACTGCGATCGGGGATCAGCTACCATTTCATGGATTCCGGGTTCACTGTTGCACAGACAAAAGTGTAGTTTTATCATTAGACGAATCTATGGGATCGCCTAGGAGCGCTACAAGAATGGCATGCTTGCCTTGCAGGTTAAATTGTAGCCCCTCATAATGAATGTATTGTATATATGCATTTAAAGTTAATTGTAAATATATAGTTAGAAAGGTTAATGAATTATTAATGTTTAAAATACGATTGAAGGAATTTGTTTTCCTTTTTAGAGCAATTTCTGAACTATTTTCCTAATTAAAAATTAATAGTTATTATGCCAAATTTATGTATATTTGGTTATGTTGTATTTAGTTATATATAAGAACATGTAACAGTAGTACGTATTGATAAGGACCTCAAGAATTTTTCTTAGCCTAGGGTCCATGGGTCCGGTCCTTATCTCGGCCCTTGTAGTTTGTGATGCAAAATTGAACCAACTCCAATTCGTCGAGCAACACACTGTTTATTACATTATTAAGTTTGTAAAAATGTGACGCTAGATTTGTTTCATTTAATGTTTTGCGAAAACATATATCTTAATATATACGTGTTTTTGAGTTGTTCTCCAATGCATAACCACGTCCAGTTATCCTTAAACTCCGTGTTTCTTGTTGATGTTCTGCAGTTATTTTTTATTCATTTTCAGTTAAAGGTTTCTTATATCGTGAATAAGTGCATGATAAGTTGTATGCCATTATATTTCGTTTAATTACTTCTGAACGAAAGTTAAAGTTATTAGTTAGGTCTTCACGTGACACCCGAGTCACGTGACAAACAGAAATGCACTTGTCATCTAGCATCTAACGTGTCTTACACTGTACTGTGACGTCACGTTCCTTTCTACTGTGACATCACGTTCCTTTCTACTGTGACATCACGTTTATTTACATCATCCCACTTATAAGTTGCGCAAAGGACCAAAGCTAAATTGTTTCGGCGCATTTGACGTCATCGCGTGAACATGAGTTCACTCCCCAGGAGCAGATTTATATCCAGTGTTCTGCAACATGACCTCAAACAGTTGGAAATGTTCTGAAGGCAGTTTGTCCAAATTTGGCGGACCACAGTAAAATGTAAAATAGATATAAAAAATAGTAATTAAGCAGTAGAATCTTTATTACTCATTAATGACAAAACATTATATTAAAATTAATTATTTAAAACCAAGGCATACATTCAGAATTTGCAATTCTGTCAATGACTTTTGAAGTCGGATACTGCGACATTAATGGGGAAGTACTGTTCACAAAACGTTTATGAAAATTTGGCCCTTACATTGCGACAATGGCCGCTTTTAACAACTTTCTGACAGATTTATGGCCAGGTGGTGCACCATTGGAATAAATAAACACTCTTTTGTCAATTGTTCCAATTGCTACGTCATCCCCATCAATTGCGGTGGGTCTTTTTTGAACAATTTTGTCGATTGTGGATCCCCAAGGTTCACAAATTACCTCCAACACGGGAATAGAAATATTAAATACTATAAATTTCATTAATCTGGGGATCTCTGATGCAAGCTCATTAATGGCCTTTTTTGTAAGGAAGTAATGTTCTGCAAAGACTGCGTTTGTTCTGCGACGTACGTCGCACTTTTAAGCACTTTCTGCTTGCGGGCACTCCACTAAAAAATGTAGAGATATGCGTCTTCATGAATTTAAACCATGTAGAACAGGTCTTCTTAACCCTTCCCGTCCCAGTGATGTCATTTGGAATCATCATATTCATTATTTATTTATTGGCATCTAAACCTGCCTCTGATACCAAATGGACGTCATTAAATTCCTCGCATTTTCCTTATTTCAAATATATTTTTTATTCTTGCCAATAAATGGTTGCAGTATCGATTTTATCTATTCAAAAATTGCCTTTTTGATCTTCACTTCAGTCAGCGAAAAAAGTCAAAACAAAAATTAATTTTAACATAATTTTAAATGAAATTACAGGTACAATTTCATTCTTATTATTTTTAAGTATGTTAATCTTTTAAATAATTAATTAAATTATTTTAAAAAAAATTTTGTTCCGGTTTTTTTTTTTTTTTTTTGAACTTTCATCTTCGGCCCAAAATGAGTACATTTCCCAAATTTCAGAATTTTAGAATTAATAATTCTATGCTAGTGACTGAAAGGGGATAAATATATTCCACTCATGGCCCCTGAACCGTAGCAGAGATGTTCCGTGGCCCAACTATGGAAGATTTCACTACCCGTGTTAGAAAGGTGCAAGTAGAAAATGAAACATACACTGAGTCGTTACTTATTAATGAGCAAGGGGAACTAAGTTAAATATATAAATTTTAAATTTTAATGAAATTTTTAAACAAAGATCGCTTTAAGGTTGCTTTTATTTATTAGTATTGTTGAATTTTGGAGATTCAAGCGCTGTCAATCTTTTCGTGGACCCAAAATTCATGTACTCGAACGCTTCGGGGTCAGAGCTCATAATTTAACAATCTCGATAGTAAAAAAAATTAAATATTGAGAAAAAAAGCAATTTAGAAATGCTTCATGTTTGAAATTATTCATGTAGGAAATTACCCGTAAAGTATTATTTTATCTATGCAAGAATGTACGAGCTAGATTAATTAATCTATTTGGCGATAGATGGAACTACAGTTCTGCTACATTATCCTTAGATATATGTACAGAAAATGTACATATCTCTTTTCCCCCCTTGTAAATTCTCCCTAGTGTTTTAATAAATGTTTTTTGTATTTAATCTTGAAGTCTCCTCGTTTATTCTAAGTAGTATTTTGTTTTAAGTTATAAGCTGTTTGAACCCTTAAAATCCCCTAGATGTAAAACCTAAACCACTGACTCCTTATAGGTAAACCCTTATGTGGTCATTTTGTTCCTTGAACGGAATCCCACATTCACTTACTTCGAAATCATGTTGCCACCTCTAACATGTAAATGCAGTACGATTGCAATTGATGACATCTGTTGATTATTAACCCTTTCGCTCCGCTGAACCCAACCCCGCGCAAAAGTGTACACATTGGGCTTGGATAGTCTTTGGCGTTTGGGTTTACGTCTTAGCCTGAAAAATATCCCCTTGATGCGCTCTTGGAGGAAAAGCAACTTTCCTTTAAACAATATATTCATAATTTCTACATAATCTGTGATTTTTATACTTGTTATTATTACAGTAGAGTCTCCCTACAACGAAGTCTCCTTACAGCGAATTTCTCCCCATAACGAAATTTTTAATCGGAATGTTAAATAACATTTAAAATATTCTCCATATAACGAAGTGGTTGTCTCCCTATAACGAATTTTTTCAGACCTTTATCTTTTCTATTTTTGTCATTTTTGAAGAAAGTTGCTAATTTCTGTGCAAACAAATCGCTCACACGTGCCTGTTTCTGGAACCACTCGCATTGTTCATTCCAGCGGTAACACATAACAATAGAATGCTATGTGAAGGGTAATGCAGTTGTGGGGACCTGGGTTTCTACAGAGGGAGCAACATTTCTACGGGTCAAGATTCCAAGAGAATCGGGGTGGAGTGGGGGTGGAAACAGCAAATGGATGTGACAATACGCATTTTACGTTTATCCGTACTAGTACATATTATTCTCTAAATTGGTGAATTGTCTTCACTTTTGAGCATTTTATTTATACAATGAAAATTGGTATAATTTTAACAAATTTATAATAAATATTACTTCATTTTTAATTGAAAGTCATAATTAAATATTTTAGAACTTATCGCACATACTAGAAGGTTTGTAACATTTACTTAAATAATTGCAAAAATCTCTAATCTAAGTATAACGAAATTTTCTCTATAGCGAATTTTTCAACTGGAAAGCGATAACAACCAATCGACTTCGTTATAGGGAGATTCCACTGTATTTAAGTTGTAATGAATGCCACCGGCTATAGCCAGAGTTAGGAACGAAAGGGTTGAATGCTGACAGTCAGTGGTTTTATGTGTTATCTGTATAGCGATTAGAAGCCGTCAACTCTGTCATTTTTTATCTGATTCGGCATTATATCATTTTTATAAATTACTTTAGTTTTTCGAAATGTATAACAGACATGGCACATTTCCGCGGAAACGCGGATTTCCGCTTTTTCGGCATCGGATTTTATCATTCTTAATTTTCTTTTATATAATAATTTTACAATATTTTTAGTATCTCAAGCACTTTTTATATAAATTTATTTTATTGTTCGATTTATCATATATATTTTACTTCTCGGTATTTATGTTTGGCACGATTATTTATTTATGAAGTTCAGCTTTTTTCGTTCCAAGCCTGTGTCATGTCTGGTATAATGGTTAAAAGCCGATTTATCAAAACAACGTAAAAGAGTAACCTTGCTTTAATCACTCATAGATCTCCTTCACTTTGCACCTAAAAAGGGAAATTAAAACCCCTAATTTGGCGAGATTGCAGCTACACCCGGTATAACCTGTTCAACCCTTTCGAGGCTTGTTACTGACGTACATTCCACCTGCCGCGATTGGCATTTTCGATATTGTGGCAACTGCGTTTCGACACCCTCCGGTTTTCAGTGACGCTTCCGTACTTAAAAAAACGCTGTCAGCACTAGTATTGACTTTTACCACGAAACGTTGTAAACGTGATTTATTATCGATTTTGCGAGTGATTCTTTATGACTTCCGAGCACTGGACGGACCCAAGAATGTTCCAATGACTTCCCGGGCTTGCTGTGTGTGTTTTATTTTTTTCGGTAAATGCCATTCATTAATTACGATTAAATACTTGTGAAACAGAAGCAGGAAGTAGTCAGAACCCTGCGCCCTATTATCCTTTCGAGAAACTTCCATGGCAGATCGTAAAATCAACGCTTGCGAGCGAAAGCAACCTTTAATTTGGTTCTATTGTCTGCATAGTGGAAATCACTTACAGTAGAGTCTCCCTACATCGAAGTCTCCCTACAGCGAATTTCTCCCTATAACGAAATTTTTAATTGGAATGTTAAATAACATTCAAAATATTCTCCATATAACGAAGTGGTTGTCTCCCTATAACGAATTTTTTCAGAGGTTTATCTTTTCGATTTTTGAAGAAAGTTGATAATTTCTGTGCAACCAATTCGCTCACACGTGCCTGTTTCTGGAACCACTCACTCTTAAAATGTGAAAATCCTTCTGAAAATTTAACATCACGAAATGCAAAGCAATGTAAAATAACGGAATTTTTTAAGTAAAATAAACGTAAGTACATACTAGTACATATTATTCTCTAAATTGGTTAATTGTCTTCACTTTTGAGCATTTTATTGATACAATAAAAATTAGTATAATTTTAACAAATTTATATTACTTCATTTTTAATTGAAAATCATAATTAAATATATTTGAACTTATCGCACATACTAAAAGGTTTGTTACATTTACTTAAATAACTTCAAAAATCTCTAATCTCCGTATAACGAAATTTTCTCTATAACGAATTTTTCAATTGGAACCAAGCGATTTCGTTATAGGGAGACTCCACTGTAAGTCGAATGCAGGAATATCCGTTATTGTTGCGTGAAATCTTAAGTTATAAGCGCTGTCTTAATCTTATTAATTTCCAGTTCCTAATATATTTTGAATTCTTGCTTGTAAACACAATATATATATATATATATATATAAAATCTCGCTTTTACACAGTCAACAAGAGAGAATTTCGTGTGATTAATACTAATTAAGTCAGCAGTTTAAAAATGAAAGCAATCGCCAATTAATATCGAAATTCTTTTTGTTTTTTGCATCAAACATGTGTGATCACACGAACACTTATTGTTAGCTGTATAAAAGGGAAAGAAAACCACCAAGTAAACCAATGTAATATATCTCTTATAAAAGTTGGTGAAAAAAAAAATATTAGGTAAGAATAGTAGGAAGAGTGTTGATTTTTCCCGCCAAAAACAGTTTTTGTATTCTTTCTCTTCTTCGCCGATTCAATTGTGAATGAGATCGATAATCGAATAGGCAAAAGATTATTATCTTATTGCCATCGGCATAAACTGAAAGATGTTGTTCTTTTAAGCCTTCATTCACCGATTTTGTTACTGTTTGATTTAATTCGATATTTTGATGGCATTGAGTTCATGCTCACACGATACACGTCAAATGCGTAGATCCCATTTAATTTTGGGATCTATTGCGCATCTTGCTCGACTTACAGCACATCGCAAGGCTATATAAAATTAAATGATATGGACAGTTACGTTTGTCATGTGACTGTGACGTTCCGAGAAATTCAATTGCTGTGCATTATTAATAATAATTAAAACGTTAAATGAAGGACGTTGATTTGCATTATTAATAATAAATTAAAACGTTAAATGAAGCCTTCTGAAAATTTTGCAGAATTTTAGTTAAAATGCGAAAATTCTAAGCCTTATGAATTCCGGGATAATTAGTCTTTGCATTTGTTTATGTTTATTTTTTTGAAGTCTGGTTGTTTCTCATTGTTTTTTAATCCTGACATTTTAATGAAGAATAATATTATCTCAAAAGACAACATAAAAACTTTTGGTTTGGTTTCATTAAGTATGTTGAGATGCATTTTTCATAGGGGCCGTTCAAATATTACGTAAGCATGTTTTAGGTATTTTTTGACCTCCCTCCCCCCCTTGTCAGCAAAAATAAGCAAATCGCAAACCTCCCTCTTATAATTACGTAAGCAAACTGCAACCCCCCCTCCTTTCTTTTTTTTTTTTTTACAAAGCGTATAACAGTAATGACCTAATTTAAAAAATTTTAGGACTTAATTCAAATAAAAAACTCTAACTCGGCTTAAAATGGGGGAAAAATATATAAGTTTAATTTCCTTACAATTTCAAGTTTAAGCTTACAAAAATCAAGTTTAATTTTCTTTTGCCAAATTTAACTTTTTTTTCAAATTTAATTTTTTTAAATTAAATTATTTGTGCAAGTTACAAAAATTTTTCGGAAATAAAGTGATTTTAATGTCTTACGTAAGCATCACTAATACTCCCCCTTCCCCCCTTGTCAGCAAAAATAAGCAAATCGCAAACCCCCTCCTCCCCTTGGGTGCTTACGTAAAATTTGAATGGCCCCATACCAGAAACACAACAGAATTGGGCAAAAAAAGACTTCGCTGTCGTGTTTTGTGCAGGTTGATACATAAATGACGTTAAGTTATAAATTTCATTTTGATTCCTTTTGTTCGACACTGCGTATTTCGAGGACTGTGTGTAGCATTGTGTTAATAACTGAAACTGAAGTACGTTGCACACACAAGAAAGTTTTTGGCGCATGATAACCTGAAATTTAAACCCTAATGTTTTTGCAAATGAATTTTTTTGTTAATAAGTCGTTTCTTCACCGTGAATTGAACTCCCACCTGGGGGGCACCACGAGTACGTGGATGAGAAGTCGCGGGATAAGTAGGCGGGTTGTCGCTACTGGACGTGCGTACGGTGGGGCTGAGTTACCCCTCAACGATGACGTACGTACCTCCTCTGGGAGGGGCCGGATACGATAGGTGATGGCCGTTTGTACTCTGACCTCAGTATCCGAGCTGTTGCAGCGATGATTGTGTGGTAAACGCGTACGAATCATTTAGAATATATTAGAATTATAAATGATATCTGATGGCCGGGTGTGTGACTGAGAAGAAAAAGTCTTCTAGATGCATTATTAAATCGCAAATGAAATCAACTGTTAGCAGATAAAAATGCTAATAAAAAATTTGAACCATACGATAATATATGTAATAATCTCATTTAATTTTATTCCAAATTCTAATATTATAGATTTTAAAATCTTAATGTATTCCAAAATCACTTTTCTAAAACTCCAGTTTCGTTCTTTTCCCGCGCTGGAGGTGTATTAAATCTCTCATTTTGGCATATTTGTTACTAAAACAATATTTAATCGCTTCCACGTGCCCACAGAAAATCATGACGGCATCTCTTTGGCACCAGACTTTTTCCCTGAAACGCCTGCTTAACTTATTAAAAATACCCAATATTCCCTTCACTTTGATCACGTGTCAATATCTTATTCCCTTATCCGAGAAAATACAGGGATTTTGTTGTTCACTCTCGCTTGTAACCTAAACGGAGATGCACGTATATCCACCACTCTCCTATTGATAATAAAATAAGAGGTAGTTATTTGCTCGGCCTGTTTATTTTCAACGACTACAACCACGGATACGTTATATCAGTATTATATTTCATTGATAAGTTAACTAATTAAAGAAAAATTCGCTCAGATTTATATAACAGACTCTGAAAAACCAATAACTTTTATGTCCAGATAAGCAAATTTTCAATATCTCGGTCCGCTTCCTTGAATATTCTTGCCAACAGACATAAATTCTAGCAAGCTTACACGAATCCCTGCCTAACCACCTCTAGTCAATGAGCAAAAGATGACTGATTAGTCGTTTATGGCTTGTACGCAAGTGTTACAACACCGCAGCGATCGTTCTTCAGGACGCCAAGGGGTAGTTCGACTCAAGTTTACCGTGAACCGATATAACAGAGAAAGAAAGTTCTCTCATAAATGTAAGAATTCCTTTTCTCTCTCTTCATAGTTCCTGACGCATCCTGAGTACACATGATGGCCATAGTTTTACGCATGCGCCGCGTCATCTCCTTTTAATGGCCGTTGAACAAATGTTATTTCTCGTTTAGGTTTATTTTACGATGTGAGTTAGTAGACCTTTTAGTGAGTGGGAAAAGAATTTCAGGATTGTAGAGATGTTTTAGAAGAAATAAAGTCGAGTAGAAAAGATGAATAAATATATCTGATCTGTGTCTCACCCGTAAACTTTTTTTGCGAATTTTTTTTTATAAATTATCTTTCTAACTTGTAGGATAATTAAAAAGGAGTGTATTCATGCTCACGGAATGCACGTCAAAACACAGAAATAAATTTCCATTCCGCTATAGGTGTAATTTGTTCTATAATTTGAATGTAAAATATCGTTTTAATTTTAATATTTCCACGTTTTAATAATGAATGATTTCCTATAGTTTAAAAGCAAAGGGGTTTAGAATTGATTCGCCTCGTTGCAAAGATATTTAGTCTCACATGGAAATCTTTATTAAATAACGACAAAATAGTCCACGATGTTATACAAAAAAGAAAAATTCGATCGAATTCGAAGGGTTCAAAATACGATAATTAAATAAAATTATTCCTTATTAAGTTGATT
>BGPR01035910.1:0-15749 GCA_013235015.1 Araneus ventricosus | reverse complement strand
AAATCGATGAAGGCGAAAATTATTTTCGACCACCCCGTTTCACAGAAAGCTAAAAATGAGTTAGAACTTTCAAAAATTGTTATATTTGACGTGCATAATAATTACATGCAATTTCGCAATTTTTTCAAAAATATTCGGGAAGATATAAAGGTTTTCTTAAAAAATCCTAAATTTTCCGCATATTTTTTGCTTATAATATGCAGAGTTTTCCAGTTAATTGATAAAAATAATAATGATGCTAAATAATGTAGTTAATTGATAAGTATTCATGGGTATTCAGGATATTATACTTCCATAATATTTAATATCACTAAGTTTCAAGAATATCAATTTGTGGAAAACCCCTCATCATTTAGTTTCTCTTAGAGTGTACCGAAATTCACCAAGTTGTAATGATGATATCTTTCTAAATATTAATGATATTTGATTGGAAGTTTTATATAAGTTGCCCTACATATCTGGCTTTGAAGTTATGAAAGAAAAGTTACGCTTCATTTCGCGCATGCACAGTAAATAATTATTTACTACAAATGCTCATATTCCCCGAAATATTCACAAATTTTCTTCCAAATGATAATGCTTCTTTAACATATTGTCAAGTATTCTGTAAGTTTCTTACAATTGAATGGGAAACTCTGCAGGTTATAAGTAAAAAACATGCAGAAAAATTTAGGATTTTTTAAGAAAACCTTTATATCTTCCCGAATATTTTTGAAAAATTTACGAAATTGCATGTAAATATTATGTGCGTCAAATATAACCATTTTCGAAATTTTTAACTCATTTTCAGCTTTCTGTGAAGCGGGGTGGTCCAAAATAATTTTCGTCTTCATCAATTTGTAGACGGTCCCATAAATGCTCTCGCGACTGAATCTTCACTGTAAAATGTGAGTTCAAGTCTAATGTTTACATGTTCAAAATTCTAAGAAAATATATGCGGATGTTCGGGAGACATTCGCAAAAATATGTAAATTTAAAAGTGTCCACATTAATTTGGCCACCCACTATACATAGGAACCTAAGAAATAACACTTTTGCTAAAATTGCATTCAAAATGATGATAATATTAGCTGAAAAACGTGAGAATGACAATTAAAAAAGCCCTAAAACTTTCACAAGTAGGATAGCTAAAATGACAACAATAATCTCTGCTTTTACACCTTGTGAGAGTCAAAATGATATGCTAATAATGTTTAATAACCTGAAATGTTTATTGAATTTTTACATGTAAAGAGTGTTAAGAAAATCGTCCGATGAATGTACGGTGAAAATAACCGCACAAGCAGGATAACGGAGAACGACGTTTTATTCACGAATATTCCAGAAAACACGAAGAACAGGAAACAAAAAAACAGCACTTGTACAAATTAGTAACAGAAACAGACAGCAAATCACTAATAACAACAGTAACAGCACTTTCAATATCGATCCGCGTCTATCAGCTTACCAGCTCACATTGAACTCCAAAGAGATTCAAAGACGTTCAAACACATTCCAAAGACAAGCAATCTCATCACTCCGGGTATTTATACCTTGTCCGACAGGATGTAACGTCACATAGAATCATCTAGTACATTATCTATATCTCAGTTCCTAATAGAGATAGAACAATAATTCAAGCATTTTCAAGGTCATTCATTTTGTAGACTAAGTCGCAAAATTTTCGCCAAAATGGTAGCCAAATTTGTTGCCATGGCCGTGGGAAAGAGGGCCTAAGAAAATCTATGCAGATGTTCGGAAGATATTCGAAAAAATATGAAAATTTTAAAGTGTCCACATTAATTTGGTCACCCACTAAGTAGAAAAGTCGTACAATAAATCATAAGCTAACGTGAGCAAAAAAAAACTCATATAAGGTTTCTTAACATAAAAAATAAAAAAGGAAAAAACAGAATATTTAATGCTTTCTCTTTTTTATTCTTTTTTTATGTTTTCTGCTAAGCGAAAAAATTACGATAACCAGAGTTCTAATGATGCAGCGTCGCAATTTTTCATACATTTAAGTTTTGATTAAAATTACGAAATGAAATTATTAGAATCTTCTAGACCCATAAGAATGAAAGCGTTATTAAAGCTATTTATGGATATTATACTGTTTAAAAAATATAATCTACTGAGAAAATTGCTTATTTTACTTATAAAAATAATTTGAAACTTCCTTAAATTTAAAGAAACTATTGAGGACGAAGTAGTAAATTGCGTATTTACACTTTTTTTACTCTTTTTAATAGCGCTGTTGGTAAAACTTTGATAATAAAGTAGTTTCCATTTCCTAGATATACAGAATGTAGTTAATTCTTGCTCATGTGGCAAATATGAATTTTGCTACATCATTTTAATTTTTGAATTCATTACGCGTCTCGCAAGAGGAGAGCACGCGGGAATTGCAGTACGTAATCACACGAAAATAAGCGCTAGAAGCGTTTTAAATAAGATTTTGACATCGCGTGAATTGACTTTATTCACTTAACGCAAGCCTCTAGAAATAATTCAGTAGTAATGAAGAAATCGTTCATTAGTAGTCCAAATAAAATAAATTAAAATTCCCGTTTCCAGAATTCTAATGCATTCATAACAGACTGGCCAGTCCATAGTCGACAGACTATTTTGTGCTTTTTTCCATAGCGTTGCAGACTCCATAAAACAACAGACTGACGCAGCAAACCGTCTAGACACATGAAGGTCGAAGCTTGTAGTCATCGGCCAATGGAAACGCTCAATAATAATTCTGTTTTGAATTGAAGCTGTTTCCTTATATACTAAGAAGTTTATTAGGCGAAACTCGAGAAATCTTTTAAAAAGGTCATCATTCCATGAGACGTTTATATCTAGTATGCGTCATTATGAATTGTCGAAAATTTCTTGTCAATCAGTATTTTGTAGGTACCAATTTTATTTTTAACTTTTAATCCCGAGGCGACTTTTTTCTTCTAGCCCTTTTAAAACCGGGAGTTATTGGGAGGAAGCGACATGAATTGTACTCTAAAAACCTGGGTGGTCGTTTATCCCACCCCTGCTACAACCTTCCCTTAAGGCGCATGGAAATGGGCAACGATAATTGGACATCCTACCGCGCGCATCTCCTAAGCGATCTCAGAACCTCACCTAACCTTAAAAGAAGCCCGCCTCAGACCGGCCTTTGGCGTTGTTAAGGGGAAATTTTTAGACCGCCCCGCTCGGTGTGAGAGGGTTAAGTTTCATTTTGTTTTTCTTTCTAACTTTGCTTCTTGTAGTGTATTCTCACTGTGATTTTGTGTCTCTTCTACATTCATGTCCATAAATTAAGGATAATGAAGTTCAGGCAAAGAAAGAAACAGAAGCAAAACAAATTTGATTTATTTTTAAAGTCTATTTATTAAACAAAAGGTAAAGAGCAAAACAGATGCTATATGTTTGACGTAATTAATAAAAATTGCGATTTTTACTCCCTGGAGCAAATTTCAAAAAAGAACCTATTTACAAAAAGCAGTATAACATGGTTAGTATGATGGTTAATACGGAGTACGTCTCCCGGACGATGCAATACAGGCCTTACAACGCCTAGGCATGCTGAGTATCAAATTATCAATCTGATCTTGGGGAATATTACACCACTCATCAAGCAATGCCCTCCGAAGTTCCGGTAGACAGGTGGGAGGGGGTTGACGGGCTGCAATTCGTCGGCCAAGCATATCCCACACATGCTCTATTGGATTCAAGTCCGGTGAGTATGCTGGCCAATCCATACGGGTGATATCCTCCGATTGAAGGCATTCGTCTACAATGTTTGCACGGTGAGGACGGGCGTTGTCATCCATAAACAGAAATTCAGCACCCATGGCGTCCCGAAACAAACGTACATGTTGTTCCAGAATGACATCCCGATAGATGTGGCCTGTCATCGTTACACTCTGAACATGCAGGTCAGTTCTGGAACCAAGAATAATTCCTCCCCAAACGAGCCATCCTGCACCACCGTAACGGTGTCGTTCAATGGTGTTCTCTTGGTGGTAACGGGTACCTGGCGCTCTCCATATGAAAGTCCTGCGAGAATCAGACTGCAAACTAAACCTGGACTCGTCGGAAAACATCACACAAGACCACTGTTGCGGTTTCCACAATGCATGCTCTCTACTCCAGGCTAATCCCAGGCGACAGTGAGTTGCGGTAAGTGGAACACATCTGACAGGCCTACGAGCATATAGACCAATGTGCCCTAAGCGTCTGTACATGGTCTGCCTTGAAAGTGTCGTACCGGTTGCTGAAGAGAGCTGACGAGACAGGTCTGATGCTGTGCTCCGTCTGTTTCTTTTGGCAGTAACTGCCAAATACCGGTCCTCATTCGGCGTTGTAACTCGAGGGCGACCTGTGCTGTAACATCTACTCACATTACCATCGTTTTGGAATCGTTGCCAAAGCCTGGAGATGACACTCTGTGGGATTCCAAGTTCTTCGGATACTTCCAGTTGGGTACGTCCACATTCCAGTCGTCCGATAATTCTACCACGTAAAAAATCATCCAAATGCTTCCTTTGTGCCATAACTATGCGGTTATTGCACTGAAAGGCTTTTAAAGCGCTTGTGAACAATTTTACTTCTTTGCCACCATTCCTTATATACCCCTCTCTTACACTCTCGTAATTGTCACGTACTGCGCGATCGGGTATTTTTTCCTGTAATTTGCATATTCTTCTTCAAGATGTGTGTGATAATTCTACAGGTGAAATTTTTATTTTAGAGTTCAATTTCTGTGTGATTCTGAATTATCCTTAATTTATGGACATGAGTGTATATGTGCTTGTGACGCTGCCTGTTTTTCTTTCCGTTACGAATATGGTTCAATCAAAAATTTTAGCCTATTTTCGAAATTAATAAGTGGAATTTTGAGACACGTTGTATGCATTCATTACTAGCAGCTGGACTCTTTCGAATTGCCATTTACTCATATTTTAGAATTTTATTGACCTGTGGCTCCTTAAATTTACAGCGCATCAAAAGAATGAGCGAAAAACATGTCACAGTTTTGTGGCATGCATTTAAACTGAGAATTACTGTAATCCCAACACAATCTTTGTATGTGGGTTCTCTTTTGGCAGATTTGTTGCTGAAGACATCAGACAGCCAGATTTCTCTCTAATAAATCGGTAAAAAAATCTTTTCAACTTTTCATCTGGATGACATGATTTTTAGATTTCGCATTCGTGAATAAGAAGGCACATTCTTCCTCAGGTTTTCTTGTATGTCTCCGCAATATATCGAATTTCGAATTGAGCTTCCTAGTATAGTGAAGTGAAACGAGTAAGTATTTTGGAAAATACCCTCTTCCTGTAGACCTATTCAGTTTGAAATTTCATGCAACGTTGATGTAAAGACAAGATACTACATTTCCCTGATCTAATTGACTCCATGGTTCAGTTTCGAGGTGACATACACATAGACGAACGCCCTCTCGAGTTCTTGTGCCTAGAGCAGACACAAGACTATAACAGGCCTATTCCTATTAACACAAGATGCTCAACAACATTAATTACTACGATATCTTCACGATAATGTGCGGCACACACAATGTCGAACAACAAAGTGGAGATATCGCACAGCACACTGTGCTAATAGGATTATTCCTTGCCTGGTCTTTTTCTTCTTCACTTGGTATATTTCGGGTTACAAGAAGCTTCTTTTGGCGCAAGTCAAGCTTCTTACAGAAAAATTTCCCAAGTTATTTTAATCCTTTCCGAGCATGTAATTCCTGAGAAAGTATGCTGGAATGGATTCTTTGTTCGCTTGCTATAGTTTTTTCAAGTAGAATTTCTTTTGTCTTTATGCTTATTTGGAATGTTTTTTTTTTGTGCTAATAGGGATATATTCGCATACAGATGGAGGCGAATAGGACAGACGGACGGATGGCCATACATGCATACAAAATTCCAAAAATTGCAACTTTCCGATTAAGACTTATATTTAGAAAGAAGTTTTTTCATCCTTGGAGGTCGAATTTTTTCATATTTTAATCCTTTCTCGATGTACACTTCTTACAGTTCTCAATGAAATGTATGGGACACCTCTGTAATTCTGGTATATATTATTGAATCTTTACAAAACGATTGTCGATTTTAATGGCTCTAGAGGACAGGTTTATTCAGAACAAAAAACTGATTAACCGAGTTAATTAACATAGTTAATGAACAGCTACCTCGAAATTTTCCCATTAGGCCTATCAATGTTTTACGCTTTATCGACTCCCCGTCGTGAAATTAGCCTCCCCATAAATTTTTATACAGTTGTGATGATTATTTCGAGAGTTATAGGGTTTTGAAAAATGGCGTTTCCCATGTTAAATGAATTTTAGGAACTTTTGACGATATACCGGAAAGTATTATATATTTCTCAAAAACATTTTCACTCACTAAAAGAACACTAATTATTTACATTAAGTCAAGAGAAAAATTCATTAATAAAAATTTAAATATTTCTAAAAGTTTTTAAAAATATGACTGCGAAAAAAAATGAATTGTAAAATAGTAAAATTTTTGCATGAGAGAGAAGCGGAGGCGTTATAACGCCGGTATCCAAAAAATCAAGTGTCATCATCAATCAATATAAAAATCAAAAAACATCACTCTTCATAAAACTAGTGCTTCAATAAACGTAGACCGATAAAAAAAAATATACAGTCCCTCAAAAAGTGGGCGTTGCCTGCAACACTGGAAATTTGCAGCTTTTTATAAATATTTCGAAAACTATTATAGATATGCACTTGATTTTTTGGATACCGGCGTTATAACGACTCCGCTTCTCTCTCATGCAAAAATTTTACTATTTTACGATTCATTTTTTTTCACAGTCATATTTAAAATTTTTTAGAAATATTTAATTTTTTATTATGAATTTTTCATGTCTTAATGTAAATAATTAGTGTACTTTTAGTGAGTGAAAACATTTTTGAGAAATGTATAATACCTTCCGATATATCGTCAAAAGTTCCTAAAATTCATTTAACATGGGAAACACCATTTTTCAAAACCCTATAACTCTCGAAATTATCATCACAACTGTATAAAATTTTATGGGGAGGCTAATTTCATGAGCGGGAGTCGATAAAGCGTAAAACATTGATAGGCGTAATGGGAAAATTTCGAGATAGCTGTTAATTAACTATGTTAATTAATTCGGATAATCAGTTTTTTGATCTGAATAAACCTGTCTTCTTGAGACATTAACATCGACACTAATTTTGTGAAAGCTAGATAATAAATACCAGAGTTACAGAAGTGTCCCATTTATTCCGTTGACGACTGCACATGAGGAAGTAGAAAGTAGACGTCGTATATTTTTGCTTATTATATCAGATTACTCCTTTACTTTACAACGAGAAGCTGTGTCAACATGGGTAACCAGCTTATTAGTTTTGGAATGCCTCTAGAAGGATGTCATTCATCTAGTAAGTAATAAGCAAAAAAATAGGCCAAATTAATAGTTCAGTTGCTATCAAGGTGGACTCCACTTCCTGCACATTGCATCATACGAGAGTAAGGTATATTTCCTAATTCAAACGAAAATATCAGGAAAGTTTAATCAATTGTTTGAGTCTTTAAATTACGCGAAATCCTACCCTTAAGCGTGTGCACGCTATATCCAGACGACAGCTTAAAGGTATAGCAGGAGTTCCATTCGTTTCTTGGACTTATGTGAAGTCCTTATCCTTGAAAATAAGGATAGGTACTAAGCCAAGTCGGATTAATATCTGCAGGGATGGCGCCGGGGGGACGGACGAGGGAGCCAGGGCTCGGGGAGGAAAATTTTTGTCCGGAGTATTCAACTGTAGTTGATAAATAATGATCTGGCGAAAATTTGAGACCAATTTCATTAACCTCGTCCCCCGTACAGCAGGTCGTGCACCCCCCTCCTTGTCGGGAAGACCGCGCCCAATGATTATAAGTAGGGTAATGAGACTTAGTCACACAGGTGAGTACTAGGGGGACTTTCAATACAGGGTATCGCATGATCAACAGACCATTCTAACGTCACAGAGTTTTTTGGTAAACAACTGCGGGAACCAAAGGAAATCTCATTGGCGTTGCTAGAAGTACCTTTGCTCATGTTGTGAAATAAAATAAATCTTAAACAACATACAGATGAATTTATAATAACTGTAGAAAATATTTAAGCTATGTTTTCGCAATTAACGATGGATTTGAAAGAAAATATGTGAAAAATTAATAATGTTTCTTATAACATTGTATCTATTTATACAAAATATCCACTCATAGTAATGACAAAATCTCATTTTCATTTCAGATATCTTGCACGATAAGCCGCCTTTTTTTTCTGCGCTTTGGGCAAATTAAAAAGAAAAGGTAGAATTTCTACATATGTTTACGAAAACAAAGCCAGCGATTTGTTTCTCTTCATAGATAAAACCAGTGTGAAACAGGATAACACTAACATGCTTAGAAGATAAGAAAGAGAAAGTTATGCAGCTTTCCAGGAGCATATGTACTAATTTATCAGCCTGGTTGTCTGTCAGGATGGCCGAGCGGTCTAAGGCGCTGCGTTCAGGTCGCAGTCCACTTCTGTGGGCGTGGGTTCGAATCCCACTTCTGACAATTAGTGCTTTTATTAAATCTTATTTCTTTCTTAGAAATTTTATTTTTACTTTCTCGTATGCGAAGTACACGCTGAAAAATTACTGTAATCGTCGAAAACATCTATAAATCCCATGAATCTACACGTTTTAAATTTCTCTGAATCTGTAAAAGCCATTTTTGCCTATAAGGTCTGCCTATAATAATCTGATAAGGTGAAATCTGAAATCTTAACCCCAACACTATAGACCTGTACCAAATTTTGGACTTGATCGAGCTAAAGTGATATTGTGTTTGCATTTGAAGACGAGAATTCACAAGCAATCAGTTAGGTGAATGACATTCGACACATGTTCCTTACATATCCATTGTATTTTTGCATCAAATTAGGGATTAAAGCGGGTACGTTATATATATGTTCCTTCGATGAAAATGAATAAGAAAATCGAAGACGTAACACTGTCGATTTTTTCGATTCATTTTTCACTTTGGGATGCTGGGCAACGTTATTTTCATTTGTCAACAACCCACACCGACCCAACCTACCCGGATGGGTGTAAATTCAAAATGGGCATGTGGGAGAAATTTGGAAACTAATTTTGGCTAATTGCCTATTTTGAACATCGTGACGCATCTTGTATTGTTAATCGATATTTTGCTATCATTAATACTATGGAAGCTGCTCCGCTACACGGTGTGTTTTTGGATGCGAATTCATCTTTATTCGCTTGTGATAGACGTGTCTAAAAGGAAGAACGTACTGAGATGGATTTCGTGCCTGCGCATTTTGAAATAGATTTAATATACCGTATTCTTATGTTCACACACACAATATTGCATATTAAATAGTCAAAAATTAAAAAAAAAAACCATCTTGATTGTTATATCCTTGTTATATTTATGTTAATACAGTACTGTTTTAACTGTATCTTAAAAATAGACAGACAAATCAATAGACCGCAGACAAATCAATATAAATGTACAACTTCCAAATCTGATCTCTGTGTCAAAATTAATGCTGTATTCGAAATTTGAAACTTGCCGTTGTTTCTTGGCTGGATCAATCAACGCAATATCGATATTTTAACATTTTTCTCGTGACTAAAAAAAAAGTTAGACGTTTTTATTTTTTATTTTATATCTCATTTATTTCTCTTTTTTGGATAGTTTATTTCTCAGATATTTTCAAATATTGTAGCAAAAGGTCTCTCTGTGGTGTATGGTGTAAACAGTCCAACACGCAGGATAATGGAGAATGAAGATTTATTTACAAATATGCAGGAAAACACGTAGCACAGATACAGGAAACAATAGTTCTTGCACAGATCACCAATGTAAACAGACAACAATTCGCAGGTAATAACAGTTCAGCACTTTGTTATCTAACAACACAAACAGTCAGCAAATAACTAATGACTAGTAGACCATAACTGCACCTTCAATAGCGCTCAGCTCACCAGCTCGCACTGCGGGTGGAACTCCAAAGGCATTCGCGCTCCAAGGTGATCCCAATCGATCAAAGACGCTCCTTTAATCTAGGCACCGTCCTTAAATATTGTCTCCGACAGTCCATGACGTCACATGGTGTTTTCTCGTGTATTCCCTTTCCTAATAGAAATATCGAGAAAAGGGGTGCATTTTCGGGAATCATCTATTTGTCGCCAAGGTCGCCAAATTTGTCGCCAAATCGCCAAAATGGTCGCCAAGCTCAGGGTGCCATAACTGTCGCTGAGGTCACTCCATGCTTAACCTTGTAAAACTCTCTTCCCAACCATAAGACTCGCATTGCTGGGAAGCGACTTTCCATGTTTGTAACAATATATTGTTTCTCATTTTTTAAGGGCTGCGAATTTACAATATTTTGCATTCGTGTGATTATTATGCTACGCGTTTGACGTGAATTGTCATTATTTCTTCTTACTACTGTCCTAAGAAGCGTGTAAAGGCATCGGGAAGTGTTCCCTCAGCGCACACTTCCCGAATTTAAAAATTAAAACTCATTATTTTAAATGTATTAATTTTTGTTATTATTTTCCGCTATATAATACAGATTTACAGTTTAAAAGAAGTTGTGTTACATATATAATACAGCCGATTTAGAAAATACAGAATTTATGAGACCATTCAGAGTTTATTCATATCATCTCTTATGCAACTGTGTTGGAAGACATTTTTAAAATATTGTATTGAAATTCGTAAATAAAGTATTAAAGTATCCGTAGCCAGACGGTTTAAAATATAATGTCTGTAGTTTATTAAATTTACGAAGTCATTGTTTCTGTTACGATAGTAAGATCATAAAACTCAGAAGTTTATGTAGAAAGACCTAGTTGCAAGTTCGCTTTATTACAGTTACCTGACAACAGCTGAAGTTCGAGAATTGCGAATGGAATCATTTCATTCTTTACATGATATGCGTCAAATGCGTGTGAATTACACTTTGAAACTCACTGCGCATGTTGCAGGAGGAAGAGAAACTAATCTGATATCACAGCACAGGGTTAGGCAGCGCATGGCAAGTGAAATATCATGAATAGATAACGTTTATCAAAGTGTCCACGCCACCACGTGAATTGAAATTTCTATTTTCTTGTTTCCGAAGTACATAGAGAGAAAGCATTCAACTCATTAATTCTGATGAATCTCCACTTTTTAGACCTCCATGAGTTCGATAAAAAAACTCATTTTTAGAATCATGTCTGTCTGACTGAAAACACTACAATTCTAACTTGCAACGAGCAAGAAGGTTGAAATTTGGTACGTGCTCTTTATATCAAAATTGTAGATTTCTATCAATATTGGACGAAATCTATATGGAGGAAGTCTATCTGTCTGTCCACCCGCTCGCAAGTGAACATGATAACTTATAAACACAACAAATCAATAGATGAAAGTTGGCATACAGCTTTTTATCACCATAATTGTACACTGTAAAAAATATCCGTTTTCCCCCCGGACTTTTTCCGTATATTTGACGGTTTAAAGCTGTTTTGCTAACAAAACGGTTTTTCACCGTTTTCCGCTCCAGCCATAAACGGTTTAAAACCGTCAGTTGAAATTTTATTTTTCGTCATACGGTATTGCTTTCCGTACGATATCTTTCCCTTTTCTTAAATGTAATTTTATTGCATTCATTTCATGTTTTTAATAGGGTTCCATCTCCGCTATTGTTTACACATGTTGCAGTAACCTGTTGTCACTCATGAAAGCTAACCTTAAAACACGTGTTCTGGCAATAGTTGATTTTTACACCACTAGGTGGCGCCACTAGAGCTATAGTGACTTTAAAACTCAAATAGATTATTTTTACTTCATTTTATGAAGTCTCCGGTGGTCTAGTGGTTAGAGCGACTGCCTTTTATTTCTAAGAACGCGGTTTCGATCCCCGGCT
Organism: Araneus ventricosus; assembly: GCA_013235015.1. Lineage (NCBI taxonomy): Eukaryota > Metazoa > Arthropoda > Arachnida > Araneae > Araneidae > Araneus > Araneus ventricosus. Next base: position 3,797 of record BGPR01035910.1, on the reverse strand, counting down.
CAGAGGAGTTAGAAGTTTTGTCACCATCTTGCATCGAAATCGTCCAAGTAAGTTCAATTAAAAATTATATTAATTAAACTAATTGAAATTAATAATTAAGCCTTGATTAATTAATATTCCTATTTGATAATACACATCAGTACATTTCAACTCAACTCGAACAGAAGGAGAAAAACAACTCAACTCAGTCGATGACTTAATTTTTACGGAGAAAACTTGATTTCATACGGTAAAAAACCGTTGTGCCTACGGATTTACTTCGTAACTTTTACGGTTTTGCACAACCAACCCAGCTGCCAGTTTAAAACCGTAAATTTTACGGGATTTTTTTTACAGTGTAGATGAGTTTTAAAATTTTGAAAGAAATTGGTCGAAGTGTTGATTATCTGTCAGACTGTCTATGGGTGGGCATATGAACGCGATAACGATATGCCTACGGCTAACTACCAACGGCCTACATGCACGACGGGTCTTCATTGGACTCGGGTTTCGAAACTGAAAAAAACCCGGCCCCGAGAACGAGACCTTACCACTAGGCTACCGCGGCCCCATCAACCAGAGGAAACAGGCACAAATGCTTATCGATTCTCTTCCCTGTATCACGAAGATAAACAGAAAATGCACCTCATTGTGTGCATATAAGAGGAGAGCTCCACCATTGGTTCACTGTATCAGCTTAGCTGCATGATGAATAATGATGAATCTTTTCACTTGAAGAACTAAAACGAATTTGAAGACTATGACATCGCCATGTATAACTTATATGAAGATTAACTAATGTGCAATAAATGAAATAATAGTACTAAAAGTGAACCCATTTTCACGAATTTAATTAACCATAGAAGGTAATTCATTCATACTTTTGTTATTCTAGTCAGCTGCGTTTGTGAATTTTCACCATAAATCTTTCCTGCTGTCGTAAAAAATGAATTTTTGAAAAGAATTAGACATGATTTCAACCATATTTTGCCAAAACATTCAATTATTCAACACTGATATGGCATGTCTAAAAATAATATTTCGTTTTAACAATATTTCAATATTAATTGTTTTCTACGTATATTTATTATTACATTCATTTTTATCTTTGAGAAAAATGAAGAAAGAAAACCAAAAGTAAAGTTGGACGTAGTAACGCGATAGAGAATCAACTCTAAATTGACCAATTTGGGATGCAGCAGGTTTCGCAATACCTTACAGAAAAAATGCTAATGCAGCGTTTTTCCAAAAATGATCATTACATTCAAAGTACTCTGTCGTACTACCAATTCGTGAGGTTTGTTCAGTTTCGTAGTAAACTACGCATACGTAGAACAAACCCGCCGAGTCGCAGAAGGAATTTGAACCTACATTGTTCGACAGGCGTCAACTCGTCTGGGAAATGACAATGCATGGCGATTCCAGGTGCAGTCATAACAAACGAGCTTAGGACAGATGGTGCACCGGGATTCTGCACAGAAAGATGGAGCGACGGAGTAGCCAATTTGACGGGAGACTGGACAATTGAGAATATCGAAAGGTGGACTTGATAGATGGGGGGCAACATTTGCCTTTGTAGGTAGAGAGCTAGCGAGAGATAAAGAATGGTCAGAATTTTCGCAGATGGTGAAAAGGAATGCCACATTTCTGTTGATGAGACCCTGATCGTTAGATAAAAACGGGGATTTCGGTTTTTCTGGGGGGAGTTGGACTTCAGCTAGGCTGAAGAGAGCGTTAGTTTTTCTTCGGATCGAGACTCGTAGGGCTCCCGTCAGGGATTGGATCCGGACCTCGGGCGATCTCGTAGGAGTTTACGTAGAACTCCGGAACTTTTATGATTTTTCTCAGCAGAGTGCAGGTTGGTTCAGTGAAAGTTACACCCAATTACTCTTCTAGAGTTATAGTTCCTCCCTTCGAGGTCATTTTGATTGATTATTTGTAAATGTAAGCATTCTGATCTAGAAAATGTATATTGCAAATGTATGTTAATAGAATATAGCTGTAAATAAAATTCGGAAATGCTACAAACTGTCTGCATTCGCCTCGAATTTGATCAGCCACAAAACCGCAGCCATCGGCCGTGACGCTACGGTGGATACAGTTTGAAATAGTGAACCTCCAATTCATATGCTGATACTCAGCTTCCGATTGCATAACTATGTCCAATCACATTTCGTACAACTTGGATTTGTGATTCCAAGAGTAAAGATGCGTGCGATTTTATTTATTAACTTCTTATGCTGCGTTAATGTAAAAAAAGACTCGATTTAGTATGTATTGCAACTTGTTAATTATCAGTTTGAAAAACACCCGAAGAAACAAAGGAAAAAAGAGACTCCGTCTTAATTCGTCTCCATTTTATTAGAAAACAACCAATACATGTGATGGCTGTAACTGTCTCTTCGACAGAAAAAGAGAGAAAGTCGGAAACTCTGTACGTGAAAAAAGGGGAGGTGGTAAAGGAAATATGTTTAATTGATTTTCAAATAAAAAAACAGCCATTTTTTGTAATGAAAGCTAATTATATCCTCTTGATCTTAAAAAAATTATTCACAACACTGAAATACCTGGATATCTAGGTCTTCTTTTGCAAAAACTCAGCACTTCTATGAAAAAAAAAAACAGAAGGGGAAAAAGAAATAAGGATTTTAATATAAAAGAAGCTAAAAAAATCTGTATTAGTTTTTTCTCTTTAATTTCTGAATTGAGTATTTTCAGATATTTTAAATAACTTTTAATAAATCTTAATACGTTAGAAACTCATTTTTCTTCAAAACAATTGATGCTAGAAGCATATTTGAATACTTTTAATTGGAATTTATGCTCAAATCAAACAAGTTTCTAGTAACAAACTTATTTCAGTATTATTTCTGGGAAGAAAAATCAACATGGTATCATTCAGTTTGACTGAAATAATAGTTGAATTGCTCTTTTAGAATCTGAATATTTAATTAGATGTATTATTTCGCATTTTAGGTGAAATTTTGATTTTATTATTGCCAGAGACATTTCTTAATTCGATTCCATTAATCTTTATATATAAAAGGCAAATACATTGATTCACTCACTGACTTACTCATCACGAAATCTCCCAAACCACTGGGACTAGAAACTTGACATCTGGCAGGCGGTTGCTTCTTAGGGAGCAGGTGCTCATTAAGAAAGGATTTTTTGAAATTTTAATTAGAATTTAAATTATTTAAAAATTACTTTAAATTTTAACGTTTTTCCGGAATAACTTCGGATCCTATTATCGCAAAATACCATTTTTACATCATCGTAAAGATAAAAAAACTAGTTTTTCAATGACACCGATCTTATTTCCACGCAACATTTTATTCAATTTTAATTAATGTTTCAAAATGTTTTAAAACATGAATTGTAACAATGTTTTTATTATTGTAAATAAAATTCAAACCATCTCATTATTTCAGCAAATCTTTTATTTACGCGCTTTTGCAATTGTTACGGTTGTGATAGTATAAATTGTTTTCTTAGGACTAAGAATTACAAAAAGGCAATAGTGCTCGGGAAAACTAACTAATTTTTAAATTTTATTGTCTACCTCCTATACTCTGGGTCTTTTAGATGTCTATGAATTTTTTGCCTCCTCGCTTTTTGTACCCACTGGCTCATACGGGCCTCCAGCATGTTCGGCTTTCGCGACCATATTCAGCGTTAATCATTCTACCGATGAGTGATAGATGAATTGAGTGAAAGTTATTTGAAACTCAGTTTGTAAGTTTCGTTAGGTGCGATGCATCATACAGAAATGTATCGCTGGCATTTTAAAATTTACGTCTTTAAATATTTTACTA
>BGPR01035909.1:0-15749 GCA_013235015.1 Araneus ventricosus | reverse complement strand
TCGTAGTTTTCTGTTTTCCCATATCTCACACAGTTTTCGAGATCTTCTCGCTAACTGGTAGACAAACTGGAATCTGGACTTAGTTCCTCGAGGCGATATAAGCGGTCTCAAGAAGCGTAATAGTCACTTTACATACATATCTAGACATCACTTTCACGGCTGTATATTTTGGTGCTCAAAAGTTAAAATGATGAAATAGGATTTTATTGTCCACCCTGTAAACACTGAGTGTTTGAAATACCCTTACGTCGGCTTCAATTCCTTATTTTATTGACCTTACAAATATAGGTAACAGTTGCCGAATTTGGACCAGTTTTTCAAACTCCAATTCTATTAAATTTTTCCACCGTAAAATGGGGAACTTATAATGCAACAATGTAGATCTGGTTTATGGAATTATTTGTTAGAAAAAATGCTACGCTGTGGCAGTTAGCGAACAAGTGTTTCGATTTAGATATCATTAATTAAATATTTTAACAAAAGACTTATATTCCTTACGCTGTTTTAAAGTAAGTAGCAAAATGTATTATCATATCCTCAGATAAGAAACTTGTTCGGCTACAGTTTACTGTAATAATTTATTTAAATAGTTCAAGGATAAGGTTAGGGTTTTTGACGTAGACTTACGTCTCTCTATAGTGGTCTAATGGTGTGTCGGGAAAGGAAAAAATTATGACGCTTTTCGTGGTATTTTTAAACGCTTATAGCCCCGCAACCAAACAATATAGAAAGTTGGTTTTAGTTTCATTTAACAGAGAAAGGTTGGCATTGAAGATTGCAAAAAGAATTTTAGAATTTGGAATTACGGTTTAGTCACAGTCGATCTTCAAAGTTGGTGAAAATCACTAAAAATTTTGATGACGTCACAGTGACTGATGTACGCGCGCGCGCGCGCAGACTAAGGCAATTCAATCATCGATCTGAGGTTCACGCGAAATATTACTCAAGAATTGTTGAATTACGTTGTGCTAAAGTTAAACGCCTATAGCTCCGCAACCAAATAACATAGAGAATAGGTTTTAGTTTCATTTAACAGAAAAAGGTAGACATTGAAGTTTGAAAAAAGAATTTCAGAATTTGGAATTACGGTTGTGGTACGGTTACGGTAAATTGGACTGTTTGATTTAAACAATAATATTGATTTGGGACCATAATATTGAACTAGAGGAATAGCCCAGAAAAAGCAGTTATAATCACAAATACTCCTCATGAATTAGAACTACAACAAACCAATAAATAAAAGAAAAGAACATTAAAAAAATCAATTGTTGATTCAAAAAGAACAAAAACTAAGGTTACAAAGTTTTGTTTCATATGTGAGGAAACAAAAAAAAGAAGAAAAACTGACGAAGCACATAAAATGTCATACTTGAGTTCATATATTGCGTGCTGGTGTGAATTTGACAATTAAAAATTTCTTTTGCTTTAATTGTATTTAAAAAAAGGGTGGTCTAATTTGGGAAACCTGTTTCCTTAATTATGCCGATGACTAAATTTCTTTAAACTACTTTTTTTACCTACTTTAAAATGTATTTCATAAAAAGTTAATTATGTTGTTCTGAGAATAAATAAACTATTAGAGAATTCTACTGCTTCCTTTTTTTATTAAATTTACTTCTCTATCACTGAACAATAAAAAAAATTTTCAAGTGATCCAAATTCGACAATCTTCCTCTGTGTCAAATCACAAAGCTTCGTGAAATAGGTACAGAACTTTATGAATTCAGTCAGAAACTGCTGGGGAAAATAGAACTGCAAATATTGCATTTCTTAAACTACAATAAATTATTTTATAAAATTTAAAATTTTCATTTTTATGCTTTATCGGTATCACTTATTGAAATTTTATGCATACTCTTCCAGTGAATAAAATGTTCCCCATACATTGATTAGATGGAATGCAAAATTTCAGGAACGCTTTTTAAAAAAATCCCGGATATATGCAAAAGACAAACTTAAACCTTAATTTAGACCGTAATCGATACCCCTCGGAGAGTGAAATTCATGTCGATGACTCATTATTCAGGGATCATTCACCAATTTCCAAAGGAAAGAATAGTTATGTAAAGAAATAATAATGCTGCTAGTTTGTGAACTTTGGAAAAATAGTACCTATACAGAGGTTAAAAAGTTTGTTCAAAACAATTTCCATCTACGCCAATACAGATTTGCATTTGTCTGAAAACACTTCTTTTATATTCGATGAATCTCATTTTTGGTCATTGTAAAATATTTATAGGTTTAGGTTAGTTTAGTTATATTAACGTCCTATTCAGAAGCAAACGAGGGCTATATTGGAATGGACCTAGCAATTTTGAACCATGGTCAGATGACTATGGGCAACGGTTGAGCTGATACTCCATCTCCAAACTTTCGCGCCACACTAGTAGGGGAACGTTTGACTTTTTACGTCAGAGTAAACATGAACTGAGTAACCATAATGAGGCCAACATTAAAGGCGGATTTTATAGAAAGAATTGCGTGGCGGATCAATCAGAGGCAAAAACTGCTATAATATGGAAAACATAAGGGCGTAAAGCCAGCGGCAGATTTTGCCACAGCGTAAAATTGTTTTGATTGCCCTTCCCCAAACCAAATGTCGTACATTCGCCGTTGAGTTAGCATTGCGATGTACGTTAGCATTGCGATGGCTGGCCTTCGGTGCTATGCATAGTGTATGCATAAAATATGCATAGTGAAATGCAAGCATGATGCATGATATTAAAGACGTTTGATGCAAGTTGATTTAAAGTGAAACCATTCTGCGGAAGAATTTGGTTTCGCGTACACATGGTTTCCCCAGTAGCGATTTTTTTCACAGGTGGTAGAGAGGTGCACACTTCTTACCTCGAGATCTTAGGAAGGAGGGGCTCAAAATCTATTCGCTCTAAGTCGACGGCGAATTTACTACTTTGGAGTGGGGGAGGACTTCAAGGCAATTTTGCGCCTGTGGGCTCATATTATCAAAATCCGTGACTGGATGTCTCGTGCATGAATTGCCTAATGAAGCTCTCGTACAGCGACGAGAAAGTTTGCAAGTGGTCGTTCGAGTAAATCGAATCTCCTTCAATTCTTTTTCAACCATGACAGATGGGTGACATTGCTTTTGGTTTTCAGATAACATATTCCTAGCTGAAACTCGTTTTTATCTGCGATTATAACTCTTTATTTTTACGACACTTAAAAATTGCTCGTATTTTGTGTTTGAATTGAAAAATAATTATGATAGTGAATAAATAAATGAAAAACAAAGATAATATTTAATTTTTCCTTCTCCGAGTTTAATTTTCCCAGCTCATTGTTTGGTCTCGGCTTCAAGACAAGAGAGTTCCAGGTTCAAAACCCGATTTCACCAAAGATCCGTCGTTTATCCCTGATGCACGTATAATCTGACGTCGCCGGTCAAACGTCCTCTCGCTGCTATGTCGCAGACGTTAAAAGAAGGGGTACTGGCGCCGGTGTCGTTTTCGTCATCTGACCACGGTTCAAAATAACTGGGTCCGTTCCAACATAGCCCTCGTGTTGCTTCAAAACAGGACGTTAATATAAAATTAAAACTTAACTCATTGTTTACAACATTTAGGGATCATGTAGAGGAAAATAGTTTAAAGAAATTAAGTCATCGGTATAATTAAGGAAACTGGTTGTCAAGATTGGACCACTGGTTTCCCAAATTGGACCACCAATGTCTTTAAGCACAATTAAAGCAAAAGTGCAGGGTGTCCGAATCAAATGTCCCTAATTTGAATAGTCGATTTAAAAAAATCTATTAGCGATACGTTGGCAAAATTGGCTGTTGAATTCTTATATTTTGGCTGCGATTTTTATTTTTCGCGTATATATGAAAACTGAGGCCGTATGCGTACAAAATGCAGATTGTGCAGAAACTGCCACAGCGTGTTGTGGAGATGTTATCTCGCATCGGAAATGAACACGATTTTCTAAACCACATCATTTTTTCAGATGAAGCAACATTTCATGTGAGCAACAAAGTGAATATAAGCACAACTTCAGAATTTGGGGCTCAGAAAATCCCCATGCAGTACAGGAAGTGGAAAGAAACAGTCCAAAAATCGATGTGTAGTGTGCTCTTTTACATGATACAGTCATAGGACCATTTTTCTTTGCTGAGACTTCTGTGACGGCAAACATTTAAATGAACATGTTTCAAATTTACGCAATACCCCAAATGCAGCATTTACAACCCGCTGTTATCTTCCAACAAGATGCTGAATCACGGATGTTCGAGCATTTTGTTGGAATTGGATATCCCCAGGGCTACTAAGAGAGCCCACGTGGAAGTGCACTGATTTTTTAATAAAAATTTTGTGAGGACTGTTTTCTAATTTTACAATTTTCTTACGCATTTTAACTTTCTGTTAAGTATAGCGACCTCTCCAAATTAGGGACATTTGATTCGGACACCCTGTATTTTTTAATTCTCAAATCCACACCAGCACACAATGAACCCAAGTATGACATTTCACGCACTGTATCATTTCTTCTTCCTTTGTTTCCTTTCATATAATGTTTGTGATCAAATCTGAGCAAGTTTTGGACAGCAACAAAAAAAATCACCTCTTATGATTAAACTATTTTAGTAAAATTATCATAGCATACTGTAGCCAAACACGTTTGGACTCCGAGGATAAAATGCAATATTTTGCTACTTACTTTAAAACAGCATAAAGTTTATTAGTCTTTTGATAAAATAGTTAATGGACGATATCTACATGTAAACACTTGTTCTCTAACTGCAACTACGTAGCAGTGGCGTAGTTGCAACTTTTGCAGTCTGCGACGAACTTTCAGAACGCCACCCTTCCTTTACAAGTTACATAAACCACACAAAAAAAATTCCAGGGAAGAAAAATTGATTTAATAACCCAATTCGTCATTTGACACCCTTGATCTCTGCAGAAGGTTGTGAAATCGTGCGTCCACCACCAAACTTTCTTTCACATACCAGCAATTTACCGAAAAAAGGCGAAAAATAGAAATTAATTATAATTGATATTTTTTTATGTACACAATGATTTAATTATGCCATTGCTCTTCTTAGTTATAAAATTGTTTTCCTGCATGTCTGATTTTGCCGCCCCTTTCGAAGTGCCGTGTGGAATGGACAGCCCCCATAGCTACGCCACTGCCACGAAGAACTTTAACAAATGATAACACAAGCCAGATTTACGTAGTTGCATCATAAGTTGCTTATTTTACGGTCCAAATATTTCATAAGAGCTAAAGTTATGATACCGGTCCAAATTCTGCAACTATGCCAACAAAATTTCTTCTCGCACGCAGTTTGTATCCAACATCATCATTGTCGTAAACGTAATCGGGGATTCAAATCCTTTTGAATTTGATCCTTTTGAAATTCTTTTATTCAGTCGCACAACATAGACTATATACAAACAAAAGCATAATTATTTACAGGAAACGGAATATTTAGGTTCAAAAGCATAGCAAAAAAATGGTTGGTATTTGGTATTCCATTTTAAACATTAAACTAAACAAAAACTAGTTTCCAAACGATAAAACATGATGAAATAAAATAAAACAGGAAGTGAACAATACAATGGCAACAATCATATCCCTCAAATGTTTTGATCCGAGTATTAAAAGTTACTTTTTACCATCAAAATGATTATCGCTTATGAATATAAATAAATAAAACCTGGAGAATTTAAAGAACAATACGGTGTGTATAAATAACGTGACCATTTATTTTTATCCTCAAAACAGGACATCTGCTAATTTTTAAAGTAATAGTACGTGTGTTCAAGAAAACATATTTCTTAACTTTTTATTTATTAATGAAAAGAGCACGTGAAAATAATTAATTTATGTCGCCTTATATTTTTCTGAATACCAAATTTGTTTCAGTATATTTTGTATTGATTTTAAATAAGAATGAAATTCTTTGCAGAAATATTTAAAATTTACTTTAGTAATTAACATTACTCCAAGAACTGCAAAATATGTTTTTTCGTTCATCCATATCTTATTCGTAAGAGACAAGACCTTTTCTGTAGGTGCATTAATGCTTGGCAGACGTAAAATGTATTCGACAGTTATACAAAAGTATGATTCAAATTGTTGGTATGAAAGTATTTGAACAATCTCACCAACGACTTTTGGTTGAAACATACGCAGTGTTTCATTCTGTCACTTTTTGTGGTGTAATGTAGTTAGAAGCAAGTGCAACCTAGCAGGCATCTGATTGACTTGCATATGTTTGAGACGTATAGGGTGATTATGAAAAAAAAACTTTGCCGATATATGACCCCCCCCTAGCAAGCAAACCGTTATAGGGCGCGGGATAAAATTTTGTATGCAGTTATTATACGGTATGAGCTCAAGAATGTGTGACGTGCAAAACAATAGTCGAGCGCTCACAGATACTATGACAAAATTTCGAAATTTTCAAATGGCAACACCGACTTTTTTTTCACGGAAACGTGTTCCTCATAGTAAAAAAACTTTAATGGAGTTGTAAAGGTATTTTTAGGGAAAAAACGGTGGCGCTAGGCAGAGACAAGAAAAAAAAGCTTTTCTAGCCATTATTTACTAGTGGTTATTTTCGCTTTTTTTCTCGTCTCTGCCTAACACTGTCATTTTTGGCTCTAAAAATACCATTCCAACTACATTTTAAGTTTTTTACCGAGAAGATCACGTTTCCGTAAAAAAAAAAAAAGTAGGCGTTGCCATTTCAAAATGTTTTAACTGCGAGAGCTCTACCATTGTTTTGCAAGTCATTCTTGAGTGCATATAATACCTGCATACAAAATTTTATTCCGCTCTCCTATAACGGTATGCTCGCTAGGGGGTCACATATCGGCAAAGTTTTTTTTTATATCATGATTGTTGTTGTTTGCACTTTTTTTTGTCTCTGCTTAGCGCCGCCATTTTTTGAGCAAAAAAATACTGTTCTAACTCCATTTTAAGTTTTTTACTGTGAGGATCAGGTTTTCGTGACAAAAAGTAGGAGTTGCCATTTGAAAGTTTCGAAATTTTGTTACTGTAACCATAACTGTGACAGCTCAACTATTGTTCTGCAAGTCATTCTTCAGCGCATGCTGTATAGTATACCAGCATACAAAATTTTATTCCACTCCCTATAGCGGTATGCTCGCTAGGGGATCATATATCGGCAAAGTGTTTTTATAATCGCCTTGTATTTTTATCCTGACTACCATCAAATATTTTTATTTCTCGCCTCCCTTTTTTTGTACTTGTTAACCATGGGTTGATCACCTTCTAAAAGTGGGGAAATTCAGCATCCCAAAGCTCTGCTTGGTGACAATGGGGCAAGCTGCCTAACAAGGAGATGGTCTCATTATGTAGGTATAGATAAAAAAAAATGGCATGGGCAATACACACCATTTTCTGTAGATTTAGGACAGATATTATGTTTAAATCAATTTGTAAAATAAAGATTGAATTCACTTAACTGTTTGTATAATCGTTCACTGAAATGCAATTTAAATTTATTTGCAACGAATTCATTCAATTAATTGCAGGATTTAAGAAAATTTCTTTTACATATCTCTCCAAATATTTGAGTTTTGCAATAAAATATTTATTGATATAAAATTAGAGAAATGCATTTTCAAAAGTAAAATTAAAAGCAATTTACCTTATAAGTTGTCAAACCTCATGGCTTATGTAAACCAAAACACTTGAACTTTACAGACTTTCCTCACCCGACAATAAGAATCATAAAGAACACTACAAAACTTTCGATAATTTAAATAAAAAATACAATGAAATAACTATAGCCTAAAAATGTTTACGACCGCATCAATGCTACAAGTACAAGTGGAATGACTAGAAAAGTAGGAAAATTTTCCAGTCCGGCAAGCCAGAAAGAAATGTTGTTATATTTTTAAAATTATTTAAAAGAGAAAATAAAAACAAACAGTTGTAGTGATTTTAAATAAATTCAAGAATTCTGGTTTAGCTCTGGGGGCGGGGGCTGCAGCCCCATAGCTCCCCCCCAAATTCACCTCGGGTTTTAGGCTACCTTAAAGTGGAAGAAAATTCTTTTTAAAAATTTTGCATTAGTAAATAAAATGATTAAATTAAGAATTCTTATACTGGATTAAAATTTTGCAAATAATTTAACTTAAAAATGGCAAAATGCTTACTCTATCAGGTGAAAAAATATATATATAATTAAATATATTAGAAATAGTAATGATGTGCAAGGTATTACAGATTACATCAAATAAAAATGTAGAGGTCTTTTTGCTAAACATTCTACATATTTTAGGGCCATTTCAAATGTTCATCCTTACTAGCTACCTTATATTGGGAGATTGCAATTAAAATTTCTAACTTTTCATTATATAATTCAGGTTAGTACACAATTTTAAAGGTTTATTAATTATTATTTTTTTACATTATATGCAAAAAAAAAAAAAAAGTTTTGCGCATGAAAAATTCTTTAATTTAAATTAAATTTCATATGTGCTGCAAAATTCTGACCGTTTTCAAGATGTGACGATATATCTCGGCAAGCAATTTTTAGAAGCTTCTTGGTAAAATGATTTTACAAACAGAAGACCTTGACTCACAATTAAAATTTCTGTTCAAACTGTTTAACCCTTTAAAGGGCCATTTTTTTTTCCAGTAGTAGTATAATAAAAAAACTTTGGGATTGAAATTAATTTAAGAAAAGAAATTCATTTAGTGTATTGGATTACATTTTTTGTTAATTAATTAATTACCAAGTCAAAACACTTCATTATGGTTTGAGATAAGAAATTGGAACATCCAAGTTTTTGTTTCATTGAAAAATCAGGCAAGAACTTATGCCAACCTTAAAAAATTTATGAATTTTGTAGTAAGTATTTACCACAGCCTTAGAAAGGGTTAAAGTAACAAAATTAAATAAATGTTCAAAAAGAGATTCATATAATAATGGAATTTTAAACAGCTTGAATTTGTCATTTTTTAAATTTAGGTGAATTTAGGTCTTACATAATGTCATAGTGAAATTTAAAAAAAAGAACACATAACTACATGTTTTCCCATATTTATTTCACTGCAATATGTTCAAGGATAAATTACATCTTTGGTCCTTATAAAATAAACACACATGCAGCGATCAAACAAAGAGAAAATAAATTGGTATCTACAAAAAAAAACTATAAATAATAATTCAGAAATACAGCACCTAAAATCTATACAATTCTCAGTTCCACACAGCTACAAAATGAAAACACATTTTGATCATTTAGTACCTAACATGTGTATTATTTTTTAAAAAATCTCAAGAAAAATCTGAAATAAATTTTATTTCAGAGCATTGTTGGAAAAAAAATGAAACCCGTGCAAAGTGAGCAAGTTTATTTTTCAAAAAATTCCAAGACTCGGCATTCAAATATTCATTTGGCACTGTAAAAGCAAAGCATAACAGAAGATAAATGTTTCACATTTCTTACCTTAAATTTTATTTTTTAGAATATAAGTTTCAGTCATAATTGCAAACTTTAGCTGAATATTTCAGTTCAAGTTAAATATGAGATGCAGTTCAGACAAATAGAAGTTAATATATGCATACAGTTACAGTCAATTTAGAAAACGCATTGTTTTGGTCCTCATAAACTGCAAATCAAAACACAAATTCATAAAGTTCAGTGTAAATGGAATCATACAGATCATGATTGAATGTGCATAAGAAACAGTGAAAACAAAATATTGCACTCGGCAGTTTGAAAAAATATCATGAACAATTTTATTTATCTTTTTATAAGCAGCTCTTACAACATTTCTTTTTCAATTTTATGTAGAAATTTGAATAAAATTATGTTTGTATTGAGAAGAAAATCAATTCTAGATTTTTTTTTTTTTAAATCTCAAAAACTTAAAAAAACATTATTGCAACTTAAAATACATAAATTTTGAAAAAAAGTATGCATCAAATTTTACTACATCAAAGATAGGAAAATTTTCATATTCAAAAATCAGTCTTTGTTGACAATTCAGACTGCAAAAATCACAGAATAAAGAAACAACCTCAAAATATACCTAAACATAGTCTGTATATTAAGTAACACCAAAAGACTAGTCTGTAGTGGAGAGCTAGGATCTCATTTGTACCTTAATATTTAGACTAAAATACATTACATTAAAAGGAATCGAGTTTTATTGTAAGTACAAATAATTTTCTAAAAGCAAATGTTGTAAAATTATGCATGTAAACCTATGTACTTAACAATAACACCAAGTTAAAAATATTTTAAAGCTATTTCTAACAGCAAAAGAAATATTTGAACTTTTTAAGAAAACCATACATTTGCATAAATAAACTACCAACACTGAACATAACATACTACTACATAAATAACATGAAGTAGCATTTTGGTCCAAACTATGCATGCAGGAATGCCTACTACATAAAACATTTTAAAATATTTGGTTACTGAACATATTTTTGCAGAATGCCTTAAACTAAAATAAATATTACGAAGATTAAAACCTAAAAAACGTCTGATTTCATATTTGCAATGTAAATGTTTTTAAAGTAAGAGTAAAATTATTACAGAATAACATTTAAACTAAAATTATTACAGAATTAATTATAAATCATGACCAACATCCACCCATTGGGTTTAAGAGTCTACAAGTATGGACAGGGCAATTATAAATCATGTAAATAATTTCAATACTGTATAAATTAAGCTGAAATTCATTAACAGCTTCATTTCAATTGTTAAAAAAAATGAAGACGTTACAGCCAATGGGTATGCGCAATACGTTACGCCAAATTTGTTAACGTTTCTATGCAAACTACTGTTTAAGCATCAGTGCAACACAAAAATGTAACTAATGAAAAGGCTTAATAAAAACATATCACAGTTCCATGCAAAGCTGTAAAGAAACAGATCAGCACCACTTCAAAATAAAATAATGCAAAACTTCAATGCTAAAAGTAATTAATTCAGTTAATACAATTCTGAGCTCTAAAAGAAATATCAGTTCAGCGAACGATGTCGTCAACAAATGAAAAAGCCAACCAAATTTCAGATTGGCTACATAAAACTTTACCTTGTACAAAAATACTTTTAAAAATTAGTCATTTCTATTGTTAATTTTGTTTTTAAGCTAAATACCATTTATTAGTAACAGATTTTTAAAAGGGAGAAGAAAGTTCAGCAATTTCGACAAAAAAAAGTTAGTATAGCTCAAAAATATATGTTAGTCAATTCTTTGATTTAGTGAAGGGAGTGATGTTAGAGGTATTCATTGCAGAATGATTTATTATTCCATTAGTATTATTCTAGATATATTATAATTTATTATTGCAGAATGATTTTACTTTTATAAGAATATAGTTAACACAACCCAATAAAACAATTTATGAATAATGTTAAATTATCTATAAAATAATATTGTACATTAAGAGTCAAAATACTTTGCACCTAAAAAAAAAACAAGTTTTTAGTTTTTTGAGGGATGTGTGTGCATAGAAAAACATTACTAGAAAAGATACCTAAAAATAAATTAATTTTAAAAGATGGAAACTAATAGATGCTCATATTTGAATAATCCAATCCAAAGTAAGTGCTCATCAGATGTTTGTAAATGTAACTTAAAAAATATTCAATTATGACAAAATGGAATGCTCACACTCAAGAAACCACAAACCATTTTCAGTTTTAAAATATTTTCAAGATATCCAGTTAAACTAGTTCAGGTGTTTAAGGTTCATAAATATATCCTATAGCAGCACATGAAAATTTGAGAAACTGTATTCTACTACTAATCCTATTTACAACCATTTTTGATGAGTTTCTTCAGCAAACTTCACTCAACCTATCGTTCAAAATCACAAAATAATAAATAACATCCTAAGCGCAGGAACTATAATCTATGACCAGTTTTTTAAATATCATCAAATATTACTTATCTTACAGTTAAATATTTCAGATACTCTTCTTAACAATTCATAAGACACACTTCTCACTTTACAATCTTCCTATAATACAATAAAAGCAATCAGTCTGACCTACAAAACATGCTGCCTTTTGCGGTGGAGAAACCACCACACTCCAAACTGTCCAAAATTTGGTAGAATTAGATAAATATTTATCTTATTCTTTATATAGAGAGATATATAAATTTGTATATATTTATTTTGTTAATTCTCAAATGCCATATGTTGTATCTAAATATAGCCTCCCTTCCTTAAAGTCCGTAATGTTCCAACTGTACCCACATCGGGGCAGTTTGGTCTTATGCTTCGGAGACTGTTCAACTGTAACACAGGGTTGGGCATTCGAGACAAAGGCGGGGCAACAGTGGGTGTTAGACCAATTGAAGCGGGACTTTTGACAATTGAAACACATGGTGGAACGTAGCCCCACGGTTTGTCGAGCAAAGTTTCTGGGCTCACAGTCTTTCTGGAAACTTCCTCCTGCCCACTACTGGAAGCTGGAAATGATACAGTCTTGGAAGAATCTTGCTTTTTTGTGGATACTTCAAGCCTGGAGGTGACGGTGACAGTCGAACTGTCCGATGTTAAAGTCTCGGTACTAACAGTACGCTTGGTGAGGGAGCATTCACTCGTTGGTATCAAAGTTTTTAGTCCAATACCTTGAATGCTTTCCATTAGGTCTAAATTGAGGCCAGCGGACGCTTCTCTGGCACTTCTTTTAGGGGGAGGCTGCGAACGCGACCTGCGAGGCTTCCGGAACAAGTGATATCCCTTAGCAATGGATGCACTACCGACTAAATCTGGAATCCTAACTGCTGTAAATGGCAGAGGTGTTGATGGTGGAGAGCCTTCAGGTGAAGGAGCTGGGGTGGGTGTGGGGGAGACTGACTAAAAAATTAAATGCATCATTTTAATTAATCAGGTACACTGCAATATCTACATAACAGACATTAATGATAAATTTTGCATCTTATAAATTACAGTAGAACCCCGGTAATCTGAAATTCCGGATAATCCGAACACCTTTTTCTTAATTTTCTGAAAAATTTTTACTGAAAAATGAAGGAAAAATATCAATTACGAATCAGAAACAAAGCTAATGTTTATTCCTAATCTAAAAGAAGTATTCAAATTGATTTTTAAGAATGTTTCTACTAATTAAGGTGCTGTATTCAAACTGAGATATCTTTTTTTAACCCTCAAATGTACCATGCAAATCGCAGCATGCTTTTCTGCATGCCTTCACAGAGCAGCCAGAGTCAACACTCTACTGCATTTGGTATATCGATTATTTTACCAAATTTCCCGGATAATCCGAATTCCCAGGAATCCGAACAGAGGTCAGCCCCAATTAGTTTGGATTTCCGGGGTTCTACTGTACTTCACTGCATGGAGAAAATGTATATATATAAAAATCACTAAAAAGTTCAATGTTTTAACCCTACAAGCACACAAACGTCCTTTTCCGTTTTTTTATGTTCAGTTCAAAAGCAGATAGCTCATATTCATATGTATATTTTCTTAAACAACCATGGATAAAGTGTCCTTAAGATTTCAAAGACATAATTAAATACAAAAAAGATTGATTCATTTCCTTTAAAAGCTAAGTTTTCTAACCTGATAGCTGAAAGTTTAAAATAATTGGGCACTCAGACAGTTAATAATTATAACATTACAGTGCTAAAATAATTAAGCAAGGATTAATACATAAAACTTAAGATTTTTCCCAATACTGTAATACAGATTAATCCTGAAACAGAGGTGAAAATAGCATCAACTTGATCAGAGTCATGTTGTGTGCAATATTTTGCATTGGATGAGATTTCTCACATTTATCCTTATATTACCAATTCAATGAACTGTTTAACACTATTGAAACATCTTGAATCAATTCCACACATATTTTGCAATGTAATCTTTCCAACTTCCATTAATAAAAAAAAAATTCTAGGACAGATTGTCTTGTTGCATATGTATAAATTATGCTATTATAATAAAAATAATTAGAAGCGTACTGCAACATCCTATAAACAACAACTTACAAACTAAAAAATATCTATCATGTATGATAAATGTGTCCTGGAAAAGATAATAAATTGCTGGATTTATTTTTGTAACCAATGGATTGAACACCAGCCATAACACTAAAATGGATGGTATCTGTCATCTGATGAGAAAAAGAAATCTGTTGAGATTCTGGAATCAAAAACAACTGGTTCCTTCCGGCATTTAATGCACAAAACTATCCAGGAAGCATAAATATTAATGTATAACCCATACAATCGTACGGGCTGGGCCTTAAAGGGTTATAGTAAAAGTTTTGTAAAAAAAAATTGTAATATAATATTAACATAAATCTGTAAGAAACAACTACATATATATGCTGAGCATACTGGATAGTTTTAAAATGTTTTTCTTTCATGAGCACTAAGTATCTATTTCTTAAAAATTATAATATGTTTTCAAAACAAGCTTTATTCTGTGAATTATGGAAATTTTCACAAACATGATTCTGTACTCTGTTTCAAACAAATTTATTGTACATTAATGAGCAAATTTTGATTTCTGCTATTCAACAGCAAAACGCAGATTTGATAAATTGAAAGAAACTAAAGCCTTAAGGCTATTGAAGAAAGGTATGTGACAGAAAGTGGCAATTGTAAAATAGAGAGATAAACACTCAATAATTTTTGCTACCTATGTGTTTGCAGCACAAACCAACATATAAGAATCTGAAAACATATTGTATAAACAGAATACCCATACTACATTCTTAGGAAGAAATACATAGAATCAATGAAAAATAAATTAATCTGGAAAAATTTACATTGCAGTTCTGTAGTTGGTAACTTTTTAAAGTCACAATGCATCATTCAGAAAATTGCAATTCCGGCTATAGTTTTTTTCACGTAAATGTAATTTTAAAAAATATTATTCCATGCATTATGCACTTTAATATTTCTATTGTTAAAGCACAAAATCTGTCCCATCAATTTTCTCGATTAAATGTATTTTAAAAAATACTATTAATGAAGTACAAACACATGCCCAAAATTCAAGAAAACAATTTATGATTATTGATTTTATCAAACAATGCATAAAAAAACTATTAATCTCATTTATGCAAAACGAAAAGCACATCACAGCACACAATCAAAGCTACAGAAACATGGCAGATACTTAATCCTTTGGGACCAACAGAAAGGGTTTGAAAGATGTTTCGCTGTTAAAAATTGCTTAAAACTCAGTGGTCAAATATGTAATTATTATGACATTTGGGACTCTAATCAAGTGGCATGTATCACCAGTGACCCACAACAACAAAAAGTCTTCAAACTGGCTAAGTAAAATAATTTTAACAAGCTACATCTATAAAATATGACTTTTCAACCATGAAATACTATATTTGTTCTTAGCTAATAATGATACATATAAGTGAAATGTAAACTCAGGTGTATCATTAACAATATCACAAAGTTAAAAATGCCTGTCCCCAGCTGCCCTTTAAATCAGTGGTTATGATACAGCCTGTTTCCATTCCAATAAAATACTCCATAAGCACTTTTAGGCATTCTAATGATACACTTGTGTTGTCCGAGGATTAATTATGGAATATCTTGACTGCTTTCAAAAATATTTTCAATGCTAATAAAAGTAAATTTATAAATTTAATAGCAAATGTAAACATAGAACTGAATGCACCAAAATTAATTTAACCTTTTACAGAAGAATAAATGCTATATTCTTTGAAAAGAAATCGATGCAAAATTGTTTCTAACCTTTACCGATGAACTTAAAGCAAATG
>BGPR01035907.1:0-15749 GCA_013235015.1 Araneus ventricosus | reverse complement strand
CTTTGATAGTTTCTTTCTTTTCTCGCGAATAGTTTCTCATGAAAAACGATTCATTTCTGTGTTTCCATTTAGTTGTGTGTTCTAATTCTTTATCGAGCGAAAAGTTTCGAATGAAGCGCGATTTCCTTTTCTGTGTCGCTACTCAAGAATTCCTTTCTTGTGTGAATGGTCAGCAGGAGGATAAGAGAATATTTGCATGTTTGAATATAAACAGCGCTGCGTCCATTCACACAAATACGGAATCCTTTCGCTGACAAATTTTGTGAATCTTGGTGATGGAGGTTTGAAATAATTAAAGTTTATTTAGGATCCCCAAAGACAAAAGTAAGACGATTCAACCCTACAAGCTTTCTATAGAAAATTATGAGGTCTTCAACCTCATAATTATGATCTCTTCTTATGCCAGATTACAAATAAATTTGAAATTAAAGGAAGGAAAATAAAGTTAAATACATTTTGTACACAGCATATTTTGAGCACTACGTGTTCGCTGAGTCAGTCTAGTTGCTTGTTCCAATTTATTTTCTCGCGAATAGTTTCTGATGAAACGATTCCATTTTCTAAGTCGCTACTCACGAATTCCTTTCTGGTGCATAAGGACAGTATGAGAATAGAATAGGTCAAAAGGAATACTGCAGAAGATGTTTGGCAGTGAATTGCCCTTTCCTTCGGTATTTCTGCGTTTCTAGTGCGCTTCGAAACAGCAAATGATCTCGGCATCACACCACAATCCCGTTGGTATTTTAAATCCATGCTGTATACGTCCATTTGTGCGTGTTACCTGTTGCGTAATGTTTTTCTCGTTAAAATACGAATCGGGTGGCTTTACGGAGCTTGTTAGCCATAATATTATTACACTTTCGTATTTCTTAAGCTTGAGTAGATAATTGATCTAGAGAAGCTTGGTTCTGTTTTAAAGAGAATGTTTCGTATTTCATCTATTTGTCTGTAAATTTCTTTGTTACGTGACGTTGTATGATTTTCTTCAAATGTGGCATGGACGCTCATTGAAGCCATTCGAAACAACGTTTGCCTAAAGATGTTCATTTTTTAAATTCCGTTTCAAGATGGTTGCTGTTTTAATTCCTCGCGAATCAATGATTCCATTAAAACACTGAGTGATTTTTGAAATGGTGAAAAATTCGAGACGGTTTAGGAGCATCTTCCGATGTCTCTTCCACTTCATGCCAGCTGCACTGTTTAAATAACGAAAAGGTTATAATCGCAGGGGCATAAAGTGGTGTTCTGTTCTGTAATTTTGTTAAAACCGATAAAAGCAGATATATAGCCATTATTTTAAAAATCCTGATAAATGCAGCGACATGTTTAACCCTCTGTGGACGGACAGGTAGCTTTTTAGAACACTAAGATCAGGTCGGCGCACTTTATGCACCATCCCAGTTTTTTTTTAATTCTACGCTTATTTAACTATACAAATCTTTTTATGGTATAATCAGATAAAAGACTGAATGGAGGGATTATACAAAAGTCTGTGTTCAAGTTTCAGTCATTATATTCTTCGTTAACAGGATTGTCCTCCATGTCGGTTTCAGAATCAGTTTCTTGGTCACTATAGTCAGTCACCTTTCCATCGAGATATAATGCATCAGATTCTTCCTCAGATGGTATTTACTTTCATAGTTCTTCCAAAACCGCGGAATATTGTTTCCGCCGTTTCGTGATAGCCGTGTTGGGTTATAGAGAACGTTTCGTGCACTTTGAAGCGCCATCAGACCGAACTCGTTAATTCTTTGCCAGAGGATACTATTGAAGCAAATAGGAGGAATGTTACAACGAGGTTAGAGGGACGTCTTCCCCTTCGATAGATTTTATTCAGCTTATGGTTAATCCCCACTGGCGTACTCTATTGTCCTCAAAGGGTTAAATATTTTGCAGTAGAAGAAAAAAGGTTAAACCTTTAAAGACTGTCATGAAGAGTAGATTTTACATTCTATTTCTTCGAACGCGAATTCCACTGATGTCAGAATTACTAATGGATATTGTTTTCAAAGTGAGTGCTTTCAGAGTCAAAAAGTTATCTGAAACCAATATGTTTCTTTTTTTATGCGTGACTATGTGTTAGCTAAGGGATTTTTGAGGCTTAAGAGGTCTTTCGGTTTTTTGTAAACCAAAACTTTCATTTCAATACAATGATAGAAATCACATGGATTAATATCTGGTGAATAAGGCAGCAAAATCAGCATACCAAAATGATTATATGGGTATTAATAAACAATATATCATGTCCCAAGTTCACTGGTAACAGTGCCAGAAACTCTACAAGTTGAAGGATATGGGAGCCTGTAAAATGCTTGTCTTATTAACATAAGAATTGCGGGATTATATGGTGTGTTTATAGTTTTACTGCACGTAATTCTACTCCTGTTTAAATTTGAATTTTGATCATAAAGTGTTCTGTGAATATTAATTAGTAGAAGAAGTAAATTCAATAAAAAAAGCAATTTTCAAACCTCAATAAATTTAAGAAAATTTCAATGTACAAACTCATAAGCTGGGACAATATGGAGATAGAGAAAATCATACAAATGTACCCGAAGGCAAAAAAAATACTAAATAATACATTTATTTAAAAATCTAAATTTCCTGGCTATGCATACGATAGAAAAATGCCAATAAATTACTTGAATTCATTTATGTTAGAGTGGGTACACTTATTAATGAAGATAATTATAACTCTCAG
Organism: Araneus ventricosus; assembly: GCA_013235015.1. Classification (NCBI taxonomy): domain Eukaryota; kingdom Metazoa; phylum Arthropoda; class Arachnida; order Araneae; family Araneidae; genus Araneus; species Araneus ventricosus. The sequence continues at coordinate 13,048 of BGPR01035907.1, read as the reverse complement.
TGCACACAATAAATATTAACACTAAAATTATAACTAACACACTAAACAATTTCACAACTATCCTGTTTCACGAAATATTCACGCAATCATTAAACACCACATTCATAAATTTTAATATTTGCTTTTAAATCTCTCACCTATGCATACTTTGAATCAACAACATGGTATACTAGCATATTACAGTAATTATTGGCAATAACAATATGACACTATCAATGCCTTCATTAGTTTCTCTCTCCATATCAAAATATTAATTGCTCAAATAATAAAAGTTAGTACATTCTTAGCTTTTGTAACTTTAGACGACACAAAAATATCAATTTATGCTTTCTTGGAGTGAGCACTGCAGTCCTTCTGCTAGAAACAGTAATATCCTGGATATCATAATAAATAAAATATATTTAAAAATCGAATCATACAAATAAGAAGTACTTTGCTTAGTTTCCAGACACACATCCTGTATTCCCTGTCAAATATTTAAATTTTGATCTCATTGCGTTTTTAATCGACGACGTTATAATGAATAGTGAAGTCTTCTCAAAGAGTAAAATGTTGTTTTTAATGCATTGATAAATTTTATGAGCTTTCCCTGAATGAATATATACACTCCTTTGCAGAAAGCTGTCCTGGTGGAATTGGCTTGCTGGTTTTAGTTGTATGTTTTAACTAGCACTGTTTTGTATGGGATTAGAATTGATTATTATGAATTCAAGGAAATACTTTTTCAGTGAAGACATCTTTTGACATTTTTCAGATTGTTTTAGATTGTAGTTTGTACTATATAGTTTCCTTTGTGTGTTTGTGTACTTTTATTTTTGCGAATTATGGTATTTGTGTGTAAGTTTGATAAAGGAAGTTTTATATTTTATTTATTTTATGAGTCACTAACTGTGGCCCATGCCGGTGTAAACAGATATATTCTGCACAAAGAGTCTCTTGGGTTTTTTTTCACTTAAATTAAGCTATCTCTCTCTCTAGAAAAATCAGTTCGTGGTTTAGCTTTTCTCTCAGGTGTCCGTGTGATTGAGATTTTACAGTAACTAAAGACCACTCCTGTTATGAGTGATGCCTCTAAACTGGAAGGCTCTGGTGTCCAGCGTAAAGTTGTGTTGGTCCTGCTTCTCTCCAGCCTATTCTTCTGGTTAAGCTGTGTCTGTGTGAATTTTTAACAATTAATATCAATAAAACTGAGTCTGATCCTGGTCGGATTTAGAAAGCATCATTTTGGAAATTTCTTGGAATCGATTTTCGAACTCCCAATGTCGAGACTCCTGCACATCATATCGCATTACTTAGAGAACGGTGTGGTAATTCACCAACTGACGTTGGCTGTCAAGAAAGAGAAATAATAATCTTTTATTTGAAAAAGAAAGAATGTGAAGCATATTACATTGTCGAACATCAATAAAAAGCATAAAACATTCAGGAATTTTATTCTTAATAGTTTTTAAAAAACATTATTGGATAAGAAAACAGCGTAAGGTGCAATTCAATTAAAGTAGCTTTAATAACTCATTCAAGAGCGTATGGCGTATATCCAGATATTTGAACAATACCGAAATTTTGTGTTTAGTTTCGTATTGTAGAGAAGAGAATTAAGTATGGAATTAGAACCTCATTCTTTGGAAACATCTGTTGTCCAGATTACATACCAAGTTTCTGTCTCTCAGCTCGTTATCTTTTTATGATATCGTCTCACATACACGGAAAGAAAAGGAAGTACGTAGTCTACACTTAAAAGGATTTCATCTAAATTCGGAAGGAGATCTACTGCTTTTCAGTAAAAATCATGTATTAATATTTACTCATCTAAGTTCCTTCGTTTTGAGTTATTCTATTCCTGTACACACGACTACATAGATAGCCAACTATTGTTGAGATTTCGTCCAAAATATAATACAGATCTACAACTCTAGAAATAAATCCATCTGCTATGTTGTTAACTTAACCTTGTTCATACGTACAGGGACGAATAATCGGACAGACTGCATTAAAATGGACTCAGTACAAAATTCATTAGAAATTTACATATATTTTTCCGAAGACAACATACCAAATTTCATTCATCTCTTCATTTCTGATTTATCTTTTAAACTGGCAAAACGAATACGAGAAATAACTCCAGACAAGACTCTCTAATGTAATATGTTTACTTCCATCTAATATCATTTCCTCTTTTATGCAAGTATGTTTTTTAATGATTTTAACCAAACGGTTCATGCAATAAAAAATTGAAACTACTTCCTATCTTTAGGGAAACATTTTCAACAGCTTTGTCCGTTTACAATTTTGATATAATTTAATTAATGTATTTGTTTTCTAAATACAGGGAGTAAAGTTTCTTCATAATATAGATGTGAATTATTGTACATTAATTGCTTTCAGATTGTGAATATAGCTTTGTAAGATAGAATAAATAGGGGAAAAAAGTTACCTCTTCGAGATACAAATTTAGATATCATGTGTCCTTGCAAAAAATATGTTGGGCAAATGCATTTTTAGATAAGAAACTGAATTTCTCACATCAAACTCCGATAGATGGCGCTGTCTAAGTGTTGTAATTTGAACTGTAATCTCCCTTTATTTTATTCACTTTTTATTATTAAGACCCTGTTGTAATCGCTGTTGGTATAATGTGTGCTCGTCATGTCTAATCTATATTATTACTTCTTTTTCTTTTTAAAATTAGATATAATAAATTGGTATCTTCTACAAAAGCATTCTAGTGATCCATTTGGGCTTTGGATTATTTTATGAACTATTCTATATAGCACTGCGCAACTGAAGCACAATGCAATATATGCGACTACAAAAAAGTAAGCAATTCCTTTCATGCCACCTTTCATCGATTTTATCGCATGTCTAACACAATACAGTCTTCAAAATGAATGACACACGCCAACAAGAAACACACACCAACCATCGTAGAAATAGGCTCAAGGATGATAGACCGCCGGCCACCGAAATCTATTGTAAAATAGCCACTTTACAAGAGGATCATGCTACGACCTCCCCCGTCTTTTCACGGGGGTACGACCCATCTACCAAAATGGGCCCTGTGAGCCACACCACTATTAATATCCTCAAGGAAAGGGAAGCGTGAACCCGCTTGCATAGTTGAGGGATTCTCATCCACGTACAGGTAGTGGCCCTCCAAATGGAAAAAGTCCTAATAAATTAATAAGTAATTTATTTTAATATTAATACTAACATTTCATTAAAACAAAGAATTATGTCTTTTATTCGATAACTTCCACTCATGGAGGAATGCCTAAGTAAATAAATATACATTATTAAAATTTTAACTCTTTGGGATCTGAATTTATACAGGCAAAACTGAAATTACAAGTACTCTTGGATATCATAATTTGTGAAGGATAAAATCATTATTTTGTGGAGAAAATTTCATTTCTATAAAGCTTTTTAAAGATCAAGTATTTATCGATTTTAAGACACAGATCTTTAGTTTTAAGATGAGATTTAATGTGCGAAATTAATAAAAATTAACCGCCGACATTTCAACGAGAGTAAAGAACTTTACTATCTATATGGAGAGACAACCCCTTTAATATTTAGAACACGAAATGTAGAATGCTTTCCAATCTATTCATGGCATGTTAACCAAAATTTATTTCTTCTGTTATTTTTTCATTAACGAGGTATTCGTTATATGCATATGAGTTTTTCTCACAGAGTGGAAGTCACCAAAAATGAGAACAAACATTGTAGACAAAATGAATGACAATATTATTATTTTTATTAGAACCACAAGTGTTCAACATGGCCTTCACCAAAAGAAAGAATACATTGCTGACGAGTCACAAAGCCAGCGACAGTAAAATGATAAGGATAGAAATCAGCTTGGAGAAGTATTCCAAGATTTGTACGATGCTGTAGAATTCCAGTTTCTTCCATCCGCTTAACAAGGACAACTAAGCATGTAAATTTTCCAGTAAAAAAAAACAGATTTTTTTATGGTTTCTTAAAATTTGTAAGGATTTTTTACCCATCCTGTATTTAGGTTTGGAAAAAAATTAAGCTTTTATTTAGCTTCACAAATGATCATAAATAGGTTTCGCGTGAACGTGAGTTATAATCAACACAATACTTATGAATCAAGATTTGGCAGATTGTAAAATAAAGTAATACCACTTTTAATATTGCAGAAATTGCTATATAAATTATTGAAATCTGCATCATTACGAAATATGTAATTATTTGTTAAGATTTCATTTATTCGAAGCTAAGACTTTTATTTCTTGGCTGATAAATAAAAAAATAAGAGTTATTATCATTTCGTACGCGGATGCTACATAATAACTTGATTGCTACACTATCGCGAAAGCTAAAAGTTCTAATATTGGATTATTAGTATTTTTCGATAAAGCAGAAGAATAAGAACGGCGATAGAAAGGAAAGAAATGCAAAGTACTGCTTAATCTTCACCTCATAGCTGACAGAAACAAGCAAATTTCAGCGCATGAATCCGCGTAGTACTACATCATCAATGCTGGAAATTAAGACCTCTTCAAGACTATGGTTTCCAAAAAACAACCTGCTCGCTTTTCATCAAAATTGCATGTTTGACAAAAATGTATTATTATCAAGACGAGTCAATGTAAGTATTATTCTTGACTTGTTTATGCAACTTATCAGGAGAACATGTAGATTATTCATGCCTGCGTGTGATAAAGGATAGCAACGGCCTCATTCGTTCAAATCGGCATTAACTTCTGCAAGTGCCTCCATTTTCGAAAGAAACCAATATATATGCCGCCATGCTGGGTCGCTGCTATTGATAGATGGAAATTTTATTGTGACGTATTGTATATTCAGGATATCTTATTTTAATTTAATTTGTTAAACAGTGTGGTCGTACATTATTGAAAAATTTCGAAAATTAATGAAACAATAACTCTATAAGGTATATTAATATTAATAATATAATAATTATAAAATTTTATTATGTAAGTTTTTAAGTATTTGAATATAAAAGCTAAATTTTATAAAATATTGCGCTGTAGTTTTTTACTAAGTTCATTAATAAGTGAAAAATTAAATAATGCGAATACTTTTCTGAGAACACAGAAAATATACTGCAAATCAGAATAATCAAAGGGAAAAACCTGTCTTGTCGCAGCAACTTTGACAAGAATGAAAGTCCTGCCGCCACAACAAAAATTGGGCATTGAAGTCTACCACAAAATAGCTCCCATTAAGCGAATCATGCGACGACACCTTTCCCCCTTTCACGGGGTGCATCCTGTGTTCGGAGATGGGCCCCATAAACCACAACACCATTACTATATCCCCAAGAGAAGCGAGAACGCGCTTACATATCCGGAGGCTTCTCATCCACTTACTTGTGGCACACACCCTTGAGTAAAAGTCACGAAAAATTAACAAGTTATTTATTTTAATATTAATTCTAACATTTCATTAAATCATTTAATAAAGTCTTATTTTCGATCACTTCCATTCATGAAAAAATCCCTAAGTAACTGCTCATGCATTATTGTAATTTTAATGCTTTGTGATCTAAATTCTATTGAGACGGAACTGAAATTATATGAAATTAACAGCATCATTATTTTTGCAGGACAGAATAATTTATTTTCAGGAGATTATTTTATTTCTATAGATTTTTTTTCTCATCAAGTAATTATCAGTTTTAAGATACAGGTAATTACTTTTAAGATGGCATTTAAAGTGGGAAATTAATTAAAATCTACAGCCGAAATTATAATCCGTGAAAAGAACCTCGCTATATAAATGCGGAGAAGACCTTTTTCATATCTAGAACAAAAAATCTTGAAAATCTTCCATTCTATTCATGGCATGTTAACGAAAATTTACTTCATCTGGTATTTTTTCATGAGAAAGGTTTTTATGACTTGGAAGTACTGTGTTGCAATAGAAAAGTTTCTAATTAGTACAATTTTATATATGCAGAAAACCCCTTAAGGAATATTTCATCGTAGAATCGTTCAGTATACTTTCATTCCTGCAAAACGGTAGCTTTTGTTTCAATGCACAATAAAGGACGGTAAAATAGTTTTGGGTGGCTGCTTTTTTTCCTGCGAAAGTATGCTGATCGATTTATGGTCTTATAGACAAAACAATCAGAATAAAGTGCGAACGAGAGAAAACAAATTTCGTCTTATGATAACAAATACACATGGCAGGAAGCCCTGTAGGGACCCTTAGACAGTGCAGGATTCGGGTCTTATTCATTTCCCATCCCAAAATAACAATCGATTTTAATTTAATCCCAATGTAACAAATATTGCTACAAATTCGAGCAATAACAACACAATTAATTGAGAGTTGCCTTCAAGAGACTTGGTTTCTTTATCTGGAGTAAAAAAATCTTGTAGTTTTAATTTAAATAAAAAGGCAGCAAATCACAAATTGTTACACATTCTAAGCATATTTATGCAAAATTGGCCTAGTCAGTTGTCTAACGAGCAGGTCAGCTAACTGTAAAAAATGTTTAGCACGGTTATGCAAACAAATTTCAAAACACGAAAACAATCGTAAGAATAATTTAAACTACACATGATTTTAACTTGTTTGATTTCGATTAAACAGCCCTTGAAAACAAAAAGAAAACACAAATTAATTTCTCTAAAAATACTGCAAAATATATGGAGCTCCCCCAATGTTGCGGATCACTAGTTAGTTGCCTTCTCTTCCAATCTCATAATCGTGCTCTGCAAGTACACCTTAGTAAATCAGGAATTTACTCATTCATACAAATTTAAAAGTGGAACCAATATAGGAGCAGTTTCCCAAATTGTACATAGACTCCACTTTTAAACTTATAAAATAATTCTAACCAATTAATCTATTTACAAGAAATGAGTAGTTCCTAATGAAAATTTAACATAACCGCTTTACAAAGAAATGTCGAATGGATACACCGAGTGGACAGTGTCCAGAGAGAAAAGGCAACATTCCAAATAATCATGAAAAGAAATGGAAAATTAAACAGGTTTAAAAACGATTTGCGAGGTATGCGTTCTGTGGATATGTTTTCTTTCCGTGAGGGGGGCGCGCGAAAAAAATGAGTACGAATATTCACCGATAGGTGGCTCAGATATAAGCGAACGAAAATGTAGGAAAAATGAATGAGAATAGTAACATTTTTATTGCAACCACAATGTGTTCAACATGGCTTCCACCACAAGAAACAATACATTGCAGACAAGTCACCAACGCCAGGGAAAGGCACAAGAATTTAGATGGCGAAGTATTCCGAAATGCCCTTGATATCGCAGAATCTCAGTTCCGTTTATCTGCTTAACGAAGACTATTAAACCTGTAAGTTTTCCAGTTTCTATATTTTAACGCTATCAAAAATTTCGCAGAACAATGGACGTTAATTCAAGATTAACATAAAAAAATGTGCTTTAATGTGGAAGATGATGACAAAATATTTTCTTCCGCTTAAGAAGCCCTAGCCTGACGAGGCTTGACTGGAAATGCTGGAGAATGTGCACCGTCTAATGCAGTAGGCTTTTTTATATGTTAGTCTGTGAAAAACAGAACTGCTCCTTGTAGGAGCCGAATCTTTGTTAACTGCTTGGAAGACAGGCTATATTAATTGTTTATCTAATTGTTGAGTATTGCAGGTTTAAAAATAAAAGTCTAACTTGAATTCTTTTCTGCGCACTTGCTCAATATACTGCCACCTGACGGAATGTTTTTGTTCTAAATTTTTTCCAGGCGAAGAAAAAAATCCACCAATGTGTATGAAATCTCTAGACTGCATCCAATTTATAATCTACTTGATTTTTATGGTTTTTTGAAATGGTTACTTATTTTTTGTCCATCTTTTAATGGGATTTGGAAAAAGTTAAGTATTTAGTTAGCTTTACAAATACAATAACGGAATAAATGAGTTTCGAGTTAAAATGAGACTCAAAATTTATAAAAGAAGTTTTACCATTTTTCGTATCGCAGAAATTTCTTTATAACTTTTACATTTTAATTTATACCCATACCCCTTCCAATACAATTTCCGATATTTCTAAATTTCTATATTAATAGAAATCGCAATAGACCTCGTTTTACTCTCCATTTTTTTAGTTTTGATAGTCTAGTTGTCAAGACACTTAGCTGTCAAAGGTGTGGCTACAAAAGATGGAGCATGTGCACTGTGTAATGCTAGGGTTCTAATAAATGTTAGTAGACTGATGAAAAATAACACTGCCTCGGGCAGAAACGGAACCTTTGACAACTGCTTGGAAGACAGCTATACTAATTGTTAATTGAATTGTGGGGTAGTGGATGTTTATTAACCCTCCGTTATTCTGGTAGGTTATAATGTCCCCAGTTTCCTTTCAAAACGCTGCGCTTTAAATTCCATTCATTTTTTAGAGATTAAACTCTCAGTACCAGCCATTGAAATACTCAGAATCAATATAGCACAATCATTTTAGTTCTGCATTTTAGTTCACGTGAGATTAGAGAACACAAAGTTACAAGGGGGAAGAGATGTACCCCGTTAGTCTATCAAGTGTTACAGGAATTCGCAATTGATCGTTATTCTTCTTTCCCTGGTTCTATAATAATGCTTATTTTCTTAACAAATTGTAATGCTAATCGTGTGAATTCTGGTAATTTGCTTCATTCAATTTCTAATTTATAAAAATATATCTCATTGAAATTTCAGTGAATTTCAATCTAAAAAACAAGTAGAACTAGTGTCATAGCGGATAACTGAATTTCTAGCTTCGTATCTGCCAAAATTCTTTTAACAGAGATATAAACTAATTTTTGTAGATGCAATTCATTTAAAAAAACAGGAATTATTAAAGAAATTTTACTATACAATAAGCGAGAAGTAAAGTCTTGAATATTCGTCTATGCCTTTGTCATAATCATTTCATTGTATTTTTCAGTTTCTCTTGAGGACAGATAATAAAAAACCTGGTGCATTTTATTACATGACAAAGGGAGTTAATATTCTAATTCAGCTATGGCGGAAAAATGATGTTTCAAGAATTACTTGACATTGGATTATGGTTCTTTCTTCCAATCTTTGAAATAACTATATTACTAACGCTTATGTAATTTGAAATACAATGATATATAGATAAGGATATGAAATGACTTAATGACATCAAAAATTTCATTTTAATACTTCATAACTTCACATTTTACGCAGATCTTCCCAATGCCCGTCTTCCAATGTAATGAAAAAGAACAGAAAGCACATGTTAGGAATCAGCGTTATAGGGACAGAAAACAAAATCTATAAAAAAAAGGGAGATGCAAATATTATGAAAGAAACAGGGACAAATTAAACAACAATATAGCAAAAAATGCCATAATTAAGCCTATAGTGAGCATTTAAAAGAGGTATATGTAAAATGTTGTGATTTTTCATAGTATTTTGTTAATCTCTATAAAAATGATAAAAATAGTCACACATTATTGTTTTTACTCTGGTATGCATATTTTAGATACAGCTGATAAATATTTTCTCAGTAAAAAATATATGTAGAAACGAAGGAGGAGAAAATGGGTGACATATGTTCCATTCGCGCCTAATTGTGTAATAAAATTTCGAGCGCCTAACGGAAGGTTAATAACTGTATAATTTGCACTAATTTGTATTGTTACTCTTTATAGTACCCCCTATCATGACGTTTTCGTACTAATGCTTTTACATGAAATGGAAAAAAAATCATCAAGCGTGCCTGAAATGCTTAACCCCCACCTAATTTTCAAATTCGTTTTTAATAGATTTTGGAAATATCAACATAGTATTTTGTCCACTCTGTATTTAGATTTAGACAAAAATTAAGTGTTTAGGTAGATTTACAAACGGGAATAAAGTTTTGAATCAAAATGAAATATCTCCTTTGCAATAATTAAGAATCAATATTTAAGAATTTGAAAAAGAAATTTAACCACTTTTAATATTTCAGAAATCTCTATATAAAGTTTTGAAATTTGGTCTGTTTACGAATATTTAAAGACATTATATTTAATATGAAGCTTGGGTTTTTATATCTAGGCTGGTAAAAGAAAATAAGTTTTATTATCATACTGCACGGATGTGACATGAAAGCGTGAATGTTAGAATATGCAAGATCTTAAAAGTTCTAAGATTGGATTCTTAGATGCTATTATTTTTAATGAGAATAAATGTAACTATTGTATATTCTCGGATTCCGAAACACTCTGCGCTTTTGCGCATACGCCAGTCGGAGTTATTTTCACTAAAAGAGGGGGAAAGTGAATAATGTTGGGGGAGTTTTAAATTTATTATTCTCGACTTGTTTAGTTATTTTAGGATGTCAGGCTGGTAAATAAAAATGAGTGTTGTTGCCATTTCCTTCGGAATATGAAAACGTGAATGTTACAAACGCGTAAATTAAAACCTCTAAGATCGGATTATTAGAAGTTTTTTATACAGCAGAAAAATAAAAATGGAAATGGAAGTGAAATAAATGCTAAGTACTGTTTACCCGTCTCCTCGTAACACACGGAAATAAGCAAATTTCATGAGATGAGTCTACGCTGTACTACAACATCAATATTGGAAATCAAGACCTCTCCCGAACTATGAGCCCCATTAAACAATATATTCACTTTTCGTCATATCTGCATGTTTAACAAAAATGTAACATTAAAAACGAGTAAGTGTAGGTATTATTGCTTATTAGTTTATGCAGCTAAGGACATACAGTGGGTTCATGCTTACGTACGATAAAGGTTAGCAATGCTCTCGTTTGTGGAAATTGGAATTCACTTATTTAAGTCCCCCATCCCATTTCCTACGGTAGCCAATTTAAATGATGCCATGTTTCATGTTTGGTATGAATAAATCGCCCGTTGGCTTCCGCCTTGTAGACAAAATTACTAAAACGTATCATTGAATGTTTAACGAGCAAGATTTCTGATAAAAATATCTGAAGTAGATCAGCTAAATACATCTTTCCTTTATTTTTCCGTTAATGGATATTAGGAAAAGAAAATCTAAACCCCCTCCGCCAACTACGCCTGCAATTTTTATAAGGGTTTCATCTATAAGGAAAAGAAGGTGGAAGAGACTGCCACGGATGACAGCTTACCTAAAGAGAATATTATCTTAATAAGCAGTCGAAGCTACTGGTTTAAAATCGCTTTTCAGTCTATAACTTCTAAGCAATTGCAGCTATCGAAAACATTTCATTACAAAAGTTGTTCGATATGATAATACTAATTCGTTCAATTTGAATTGTCTTTCTATCTTCAATAGTAAGGCAATTAATAATAATATGAAAATGTCAATGCCGTATCATTTCCATCCGATTTCAAATGGATTACCAAGGCACGCACTCGAACGAAGATATCAACCTCCTTACGACATATTACTTGCCGATTGCAGTACAGTGAAAGTTACTCTTATTTTCCCTTTTACAATATAGCACAGGACCGACAGGACACACTCTGGCTCTTCAAAAGTTGGGTTCCGAACATTTATTGTATGGTGATGTGTTCTATAGTGATGTTGTTATGTATCAAGAATCATTGCATTTATCAAGAGTTCGCAACTTTGTATTTCTATGTTCTTAGCTAATAGACTTTTCTGAATTTATCATTCACATGCAGAAGATATGTGAGAAACTAAATATCTAATTCAATGGCATTTTAATTTGCTAAATTATTATTTTCTAATCTAATGGGATCGATTGCAGTACTACTGAGCTTTCTATTAAGCTCATCAATCAGCTACATGTAAGAAAAATTATAATTTTATTTTTTTTTCTATCAGGAATTTGATGAATATCAAGTTGTGTTTCTTTAATGCGTTAAATTGTTAACAAGTTTTTATGGCATTGAAGGATTTATTTGATATCCTTTCCTCTATAAGAGCACAAGTTTTCAAAAAAAAATTAGCAAAGTCTTTCGGTAAGATTTTCACATATATCGTTTGTAATAAAACACATTATTAGAAATATCACTTTTGGTGGTTGTCATTGAAAAAACGCTCCCATTTTGAATATTATTTTAATCCTTTTACAAAAAGAAAACAACACAATTTCACCTCTTATAAGAAAGGAAACCTTAATGTAGAATTTTAAATTCTTCCATTACTCATCACTACAGTTATTCAAGATATTTTATTAAGCAGGAAACTAAAATGTAATGTAATTAATTTCTGGTAGTTCCGAAGTCAAGTGAGATATTTCTCTATATGGTTAAAACGTGCAGAATATGTCATAGAACTTCGACCGAGATGCTCTCCGACTGTGTAGATACGTGACATTTAGAATTTTACCCTCGCCTGCTTCTAAAGGAATATAGGAAATAGTAGTATAACTATCTGCATTCCTTGAGTATAATTTTTTTATGATTGTAAATTTATATAATAACGTATTTTTTGTTTTACTTTTGACATGAGATATATCATCTTACTATGCAGAGCATTAATAATTAAGCAAAATAATGGAGCTGTATATTTAAGAAGTCAGCCAATGATTTTCCGTGTGTAATTGAGTGCCGTAGCAGATGACAGGATTCGTGATCATATGTCCATATGCAAGGAATACAGAATCACATCAAACACAAGTTCAATGTACATAAATGAACATGCTCAATCAATATATGCGCCTAACCGGTTACAAGAACGACAACACTTTTAATCTCGAATCCTTATGGTTAGAAAGGAAACATTAAAATTTGTAGCAAGCCCCCTTCAGCAACAAAATAAGCGTCAATTCGGCATTGTCCAGCTAGAAAAGATCAAGGTCTTTGCAATTCATCAAAGCATCCATGCTGTGTTGCAAGATATACCACTGCTGTCTATACTGAATACGAGTCATTATCAAAAGCGTTGAGATGAGCTATATGCCCTCTCTCTAGTAGCAAGAACTGTTGCTGCGGTATCGTTTCTGGAGGAGCCTTTCTACCTGCCAAGCGTCTTCGTAATGTTGCGTTCTCGATTATTTAAATATTTGGTGAAATTCGCAGAAATAAAGATATGTGAATCTCATTCTCCGACACTTTTGAAGCCTGTAAGCAATACGTAACCGGAACGGAAGTACAATGA
>BGPR01035906.1:0-15749 GCA_013235015.1 Araneus ventricosus | reverse complement strand
ATCTTCAATAAAAATGAAGACAGAAAAAGATATATATATATATATATATATATATATTTACTTTCAAGCACAGGACAAATGTTTCTTTAAAAAAATCGTTTCTATATAGTTAAACGTAAAGCTAAAATAGCAGCGTCTTCTGGGAATGTCGAAGGCTCCTTCAATTTACTTTGACCTATTCTTTAGAAGATCTACCTCTATATCCTCGAAAAATATCTATTGTGTATAGATTCGTTCCGGATTCTGAATGTATTCAAGGAGGGACTATGCAGCATTTTGTAAGATAATTTAGGTGTATTTCCAGATCTACTTTTCGCTGAACTTAGTGTAAATTTGTTTTGTACCTAGTTTCTTTGTCGGAACTGAATAATTATGAACTCGTGTACCGACAATAAAGTATTCTTGATTCCCCACTAATAAACAAAGGACGAGGTAGGATTTAACTGATAGAAAGTTGGGAAAGAGACTTGCTTGCTTTGTTTCGAAGCTTTCAAAGTTGTTACGATGGAAGAACTTGTCACATTTGAGATTGATGATAGTTGGAAAGTCTTTCTATTACAATCACAGAGATGTACAATCTTTCGGGGCACTTGAAGAAAACGTGCTAAATGACCAATTTTATGCTCCAGATGTAGCAAAGAATTAACAAATGGCAAGACGAGTCACGGAAGGGTCTCGGGGAATATTAGGTGGGACATTTGCGCCCCACCTTCTTGTGAAAAGCTAAAAGTAGAAAAATTCTTTATTTGTAAAATATTTATTGTCATATGATAGGACATCATCTATGTATTTTTAAGCTAAAAAAAATATTTAGTATCCTCTTGAGATCTCGCGACAATTTTAAAGGACATTCGTGTATTATTTACGAAAAAAGTTTCTTTACGTTCTAGACCTTAAATCCCACTGTCCAATGCATTGGATGCTCCTATCAATTATGTACAATTAATTATATTAGTTAATAACATTAATTAATTTATTTATTAATAATATTAATTAATGTAAAATTCATAAATGAATTAGATATGATGTTATGTAATGTTATCAAGGGTATTAATCACGATTGTTTTGAAAATTCATCGAAAAATATACTTTCGGATCTGAAGAGGATATAGTGCTTCGTTCAAGTGTTAACGCCGAACACGCACTATTATGCGGGTAACGAAATATTACGCATAACGAGCTAAAAAAATGAACTTTTATTTATAATTTTTTTCTATTTTTCATTTATTTCAACATTAATTTAATAATTGGTTTTCTTAGTAATTAAAAATGTATTAATAATTACCTAATTACGACAGATAAGTTATTCAAATGTTTACTGCGTATTTTTTACCAAGAGCGTGAATATGACTATTATTTAAATATGGTCTATCTCTGCCGTGATTTGAGAAAAATAGACACTACTGATATTCTGGAAGCCAGAACAGTCGTTCCTTTAAATATTTATTACATACAACTATTCAGGAAGCGAAGATGCTAGCTAATGCCTAACCCGTACGATTGTACGGGCTCGGTCTTAAAGGAATGGATAGGAGGATTGATCCAGAAAAAAGTTTAGAAGGATAATAAAAAGTTATTTATTAACATTGGGCAGAAAATACAGAAGGAAATTGAGAGGCATACCTACCAATCACTTTCCACATAATCACCAAATCTTTTAGGAATTTACCTGAGCGCAAGACCAACTTGCTTAACCCAGCTTTGTGGAAATCGCATCCTGCCAATTGAGCCAGTTCTCGGTAATTGTTTTCACATTACTGTCTGAAGATAACCTTGTTCCAGATAAGTGTTATTTCCATTTCGGAAAAAGGAAATAGTCATTGGGCCATCGTGAAGCCATTCGACGCAAACGCCCTGGCATGTTGACTGATGATGCCATCCTCCTGCATGACAATACCCATACTTCTCGCAAAACTCAAGTATTGTTGCAAAAGTTCAAGTGGGAATTCGGGGTAACCCCGCATACGGCCCATATTTGACACCCAATCTGTGTTCTAAACACTTATCTGGAACAAGATTCTCGTCAAATAGTGATGTCAAAGAAGCTGCAGAGATCTGGATCAATAGACAGGGAAGTGATTTCTACAAAGCCGTTTTAACCCCTTAACCGTCGCGCCCTTTTATATTGACATGCATCAAATTATTGCATTTTTATGCTTATAAACTAAAATTTAATCATTAATTAGCTTTAAAATTTTACACAAAAATTAAGAAGCATCTCAAGTATTCTATGCCTTCTTAGATGAACGCCAGACCCTTTCCAAAATAGGAGGGCTCATCTTATTAGACAGTAAAGAAAAGCAAAGATAGCAAAGAAACCCGAGAGAACGAGCGCCTCCTTAGCGAACGCTAAGACGCGAGGAAGTCATAGAATGACCCCAAACTGAAATTCAACCCTACGCTGTCAAAAACATTATATTTTTAGTTTGAAAAATAACGCTTTTGACTTTTATACATTAAGAATACAGTGCTTGAAAAAATCTACTCCATTATTATCCACTAATAAAGAACAGATTTCTAGAGGGTCCGTTTTTCGTACATCGCTTTCACGTGAAATGTTTGGTGCGCATTTTTCGATAAATATATTTGTTCACTCTACAAATAACTGTATCATATTATCATTGATTAATAACTCCCATCTCTTCGCAGAGCTTGTCACATTCTGGTCCTTTTGTTCGAGGTAAGTGCGACACAATATTATGACAACGATTACAATATTCTGCCTAAATTTTGTTTTCCTTCACTCTACACTATCTTTTGATCAAAACCAATCCAAGTTATTCACTTCTTCAATTCAAAAATCTCCGTCCTCTTCCGATTTCGTATCATGTTCTCTGAAACTTCCATGATCTGAAAAATTCTCTTCTAGAACATTCTCATGTCTATTGCCTTCATTGTCAAAGTCTCGATCTTCATCAGTTTCAACTTCAGCAAGAAGTTTACGCAAACTCTCCATTTCTTTTTAGTATGGAGTAGGCATTGTGAGAAACAGGTAAATACTTCAATTCGGAAAGGAAAACAACGAAGTGACCGTATCAGCCCCGTGAAATAACTGGTCTGTGGAACAAACGCGGTGTCATTCTATAACCCCAGTAACTGACTAAACGTACATCAGGGGACGAAAAATTCCGGAAATACTTTCTAAATACTCAGAAAAGGCAGAGGGGAGGGGTGACTAACTTAGCTACTGATAAGAAAGGAATGAAAATGTGGCTAGTGTTCAAGGAATTGCAGTTTTCCGAGGGTTTTGGGTCATAAAACGACCCCCTCGTGTCCTCTCGGGTAAGGAGTAAAGCAAGTTTATTCTGCGTTCGGATGGATGCCTAAATAGATTTGATGATCGTCTTGTATGCCTTCTAATTACCTTTGGTATCCTCTGTCTATTGTTAAAAATAATTTTTATTACTCTTGTAAACTTTTTTTAAATCCATCCTCATATAACCATCCTGTATCACAGGGATGCAAAAATAAATTTTGAATATTGTTTTAGATTAGATAACCGATTTTTTATATTAATTTAAGTTTCATTTCAAAATAGAAATTCTTTATTTTTGTCACGTAAAGTTTTCTCACCAAACGATGCCATACTTTGGGGGAAATAAGTCAAATCAGAATGCTTAATCATTTGTATTTTCATTTTATCACCATAAATACAAATTTTACATTTATATCCGAACTCTGTTTCGATTTAAATGATTAAATGAGTTCATAAACAATTACAAATCCTTATAGTAACGTTTCCACTTTTACTCAAAACTCTTTTTTCTGTTTTCCTTCTGGTGCACTTGTCGAGGATTGGCTCTTTTCAACATCCAGCAATATTCGGCGACAAGGAAATTTGGTATTCCACCCTCCTTTCATATCGTATTTCCATTTCCGTTATATCTTTCACCTTGACTGCATACAAAATTGCAGGGAATTAGTCTTCGTGCGCATGGACGAAATGGAATTTAAAGCTCGTATTACATTCGAATTTCTTGAGATGCGCTAACATTTCTACTCCAAAAGGTGTATAGTTCGGGTCACTTTGGTTTCCAAGAAACCTAGATACTAATAGTTTCAAAGATTTCAATGATTTTCTCTTGTTTACTTCCATTTTAAGCTCAAACTCAATTTTCCATCTATTTTCTGATATCAGGGTACAGAAATACTCCTTTCTTCAACTTTTATTCGGATAAAACCGGGAACTGTTCACAAAGGTATCTGAAACATTCTCTTTCTTTTGGTAATACGTTAACATACTGTTTTATAAAGCCCAATTTTATAATTATTATTTTTCAATATATATGGAGGGGGCTGAAATAGTATACCAGATGCATGACGGACAGGAAGTCTGGTGAATGGGATGATAGGAAAAAAATTCTTAGAGTTTTTTTAATTTTAAACCTTCCACACTGCATGTACAAAGCAGTGATCAGTAGAATTTTTAGACACTCTCCAATTTAGTATACCAACAGAAAATGTTACTTTTTTACCTTGAAATCTTTGCCTTAATTCTTTCACACAAACGGATCACACTTTGTGTGTGACCTAAAACTTGTATTCATCTCCATTTTCATGCCAAAAAAAGCAAAGAATATACTTTTCTGACAAAATCTGAAACGTTTCTTAGTTTTTTTTTACTGTATAGTACCGCAAATATAGCAGAAACAATCTGATGAATTAACCGATTAACGCCCAGTGTCCTCATTTGAGGGCAGTGAATAAGACAGGTCTTATAACTTTTTCTATTCCATCAAAAGTTTTTTTTCTTTTAATAAAGATAGATGGTGTTATGATGAACATTCCTGCACATTTCCGTGCAGCTACTATTGTTTATAATTTCGTGATTTACATCGGCGTTTCGCGATTTCTCAAGTCTCGCAGATGCATTTGGTTTCCGCGCAGCATCAACAACTCAAGTCAAGGTGAATAATTACGTCTATTATAATACTTTATTTTAGAGTACTAAGTTAACATATGATAATAAATTATTTTATTTTGAAATTTTCGTTTTCAAAAATGATGTCATCTTGTGCCGTCCTCAATTGAGGAAGCTGGGCGTTGCCGCTAATTTTTATTCCAATTTTCAGAAACAGTCATTTTTTTGTACTTTGTGCGTAATGATTGAATTAAAAACTTGTCCAACGTTTTTAAAAGCCGATATTCATATTATATATTTTTTTAGGAAAATAGAATGCAAAAGCGATGACTTTGAACCTTTGTAAGCCCTAGAATATTTGTTTTCAGAATAAATTGAAGTAGATATGATTGTTATTCTGCCGGACGTTGGCGAGTAAATGAATGAAGAAGATTTCAACGACGAATATACAACTAAACCTGCAGTATCTGATATAGCAGGTACATCTGACATTGAAATTTCTGATAAATCAATGATAAATAAATTTAGTGTATAATACCGGTAAATATTAAAAAATAAAAAAATTTAAATCAAATTTATCTGAAAAATTCAATAAAAATCATTGCCAAGGACTTTACTGCGATTTTTATATATTGTTGCAAAGTTTACTGATTTCCATTTATTATTTAAAGTACGTTCCCTAAAAATTTGAAGAGGATCTTTTAATTATACATCATAGTGTATTTCTAGTTTTGTTCTGGAGCATAACTCGAAATTGTTTTGTTTGCTCTCAAGATTACTAAGTCTCTTCTCGATGTCTCTGATCTTGCCTTGAACTTCGACCTTTGCTTCGTAATCTTCCTTTGAACTTTGCTCTCTACTTTCACGATCTTAATTTTAACATTGTCCTCTACCTCGTCGATCTTCCTCTTAACTTCGCCCTTTACTTCTTCATTCATTCCTTTCTCACCTTGGATTTCATTCTTTACTTCTTTTTGTTCTTTTTCCATTCTCTCTTGTCATTTCACCATTTCTTCTTGCCATTTCTCCATAGATTTCTTTAGGTCGGCTAACAAAGCGAGCAGACCGGCGTTCTCAGCTATCTTCACTTCAGATCTCCTGTTCACAATACACTGCAGGTCCCACTCCTTTCACCAGTGTTACGAAAATCTTGCTGGAGTACGGTGGAAACAGTCCAAAAAGGAGGTTAAATGAGAAAGTGGCTTTACTCACGAATATTCCGGAAAACACAAAACACAGATAACAAGATAAGAACACTTGTACAATGTAGCAATACAAACGGGCAGCAAATAACTAATAAAAACCGCAACATCACTTTCAAAAGCTCTCAGTACCTATCAGCTTATAACCTTGCACTCAGGAAAAAACTCAAACAGATTTATTCCTCGTTTGAGCACGTCAGTATTTATACATTTTTCAGAAAGGATGTGACGTCACATAGAAATCTCTGGAAGATTCTCCATAACTCCGTTTCTAGTAGAGATAGGACAATAATCAACCTTCATTTTGCTGACAAACTCGCCAAATTCCTCAAATGGTCGCCAAGGTCGGATGATTAGCTTCAATCCAAAACAAATCTGTGCAAATCTCTCCTTTCATCCTTATGACTATCATGGCAGGTTAGCGACATTTCAGTTTCGTAATACTTTTATAGATGAATGCGTTTCATGATAGACGACACCTCTAGAAGCTCGACTAGATTCATTATCCTTCCGGATAAAGCTGTAACATCTAATTTTTGAATGCCAGTAAGTTTTAGATAATTTCTTGGAGAGCTGTGCAAATAGGGCGGGTTTCACTTATTATATCTTTAATGTGAGTGAATTTATTACGGAAACCGCAGCAGTTCTAGGAAACCAGGCTGGTCACAACGAAAGGGATTTAATAGCAGGTATTTTCCTTTTTGCCTCACCTACTTAATCTTTTAAGACAGCAGAAGGATACAATTCCATATGAGAGAATTCAGAAGACTAAGAGTATGATTTTAACCCATTATCTGCCATCATCCCCTTTTGGGACTCTTGTTTCTTTTTATTTTCGCCTAAACAGTGCAATTTTTAGGTTTGATTATTGCAAATGAGTGTTGAGGTGACTAATATAAAAGGTATAAATCGAAAAAAAAACACTTTTCTAATTAAAAAATATAATTGATTGTAATGAAATTTAATTAATCAGTTAAATTTAAAAAATCAGGAATATTGTTTTCTTGCATAATTCATTTATATTATCTTACTAATGTAATTTTTTAAAAAAAATGAAATACTAAGTTTGGCATATAATGGGATAAGGAGGTGGATTGACAATCCGTTTAATTTTCTTTCAGTATTTAGTATTGTCCTTCTTTGAAGAACTATCAATTGAAGGAGAAAAGGTTCTTAATTTATTGTTTTGACGACTTGTTTAGGGTTTATCAGATTTAGAGCGATTTGATGACAGGGATGCAACAGGAGATACCATTTGCATTTTTTTTTATTTGGTGATTAGAAACCAAACTGATGGGGGATAATTGTATAACTTTACCATCAGTTTGGGGCCCAATAGATTATAGATGAGGTTTCAAAGCACCAGAATAAGATACGCCAACAAATGGCGTTCTGTCATTCACTAGTTTCCTCGCTTTTGCAAATGATACACTTTTCCGTATTTTTTTAGATATAACTTCCTTTCCGAAAGTACTTTTTGGGCAAGATTTGGAGCAAGCAGCGTGGGGGCCAGAACTGATTACACATTTCATTGCGTCAGACGTGTAACTATTTGCATCATGGCCGTAATCTGCACATTTTGCACATATGAAGATCGTACCATAACAGGCTTGTTTGGAATGGCTATACCACTGGTTATTAAAGTACTCGGATATTGGGAAGATATGGGTTCGCTTCGCAATTTTAGTATCCCTCTTTAACGGATATAGTAAGAGTTGGCATTTGGAATGACAAAACAATATTTTTGTGGGAAAAATGGCTATCTTTGAAAGATCTAAAACAATGATTACATTCATATTTACATATCTTTACACACGCTTTTCTGAAACATTAAACGCTTAAATCTAAGTGACCGTCACGTGAAAATAATTTGGTAATTTGGAAATGCATACAGATTTGCACTTTACACTCTATATTCTTCGATTAAATTCCTTTGAAATTGCCTTACGTATTCTAAGTAACATATTTCTGAACAAATGACAGACATTTAATACAACTAAACAGTTAAATCGAGCATTGAAAACATTTAAAACCTTTATTCTTTACTTAAATGCTCAGGACATTGAACAGCTATAGTTGTTACAATACTTTTAGTTAAACATAAGTTTTCGTTATTTTGGATTAGATCAATCATTTTTTATTGAGTATAATCTTTTGCTAGTTGGAGAATTTTACGTCTTAGGCTGTTTGTTTATTCAATGACAAATGTATAGAATAAACACTCTTTAATAAATAATTATTTACATTCAATTTTATATGTTTATCCCTGAAAATAGGTATCGTATATTTCTCAATTTGGTAACTTTTTATAGTGAAATGGATAACTCTGCTGAAGATTTCGCAAAATAATATCAAAACTTTTCCAATTTCTGTTCTAAATAAATATCTCCAAACAATGTGACATTGTTCAGGTATTAATATATACCAGCTGCGTGAAACGGCGTTGCATGGGCTATCAAAAATAATGCGTCATTCCCTGGTGGAGGGAATTAAGGTCACATGACACATGCACAATATTCCCTTCTAAATAAATAAGGAGAAAAGAGCGCTTTAAACATTACGCCCGCGAAAACGCGTCGAAATCAACTTATTTTAAAAAATCGCAAAAAAATACAAACAATTGTTATTTTTTGAAAAAAAATATAGTGTTCTGGCGAAATTAATGGTCTATCCGATTCCGGAATTATTTTTTGTCTGACTTTATTACGCAGGGAAGGAGAAGCCCGGCGTAGACCGGGATTCATATCTTTTTTCTCCACTTTATTTCTCTACAAATATATCGTATTTTTTTCTAGAAATATCTCCTTTGAATCCTATATATTTGAATTAAAACTTTCAAATCAAGTCTCTTTATTATCTTAAAACAATACGGTTTGAATGAAAACACGAGAGTTTTGGAAAAATAAATTTTATTTTAAACTTTTAAATAATAAACCTTATAATAATTAATACAAGTTTAAAATGATCGATTATACTTCTAAAGTTTATAAATTAAAGCGTGGTATTAAAACCGACTCTGACTGCAACATTATTTTTAAACGATTCTGACTACAGCATTATCATTAACCGACTGTGACTACTCCAGAAAAGGCCGACTCCTCGATTCTGCATTCCTGATGTAATTAAACAAATGCAACTACAATTTATTCGAACTGAAGTATATACGCATTAAGCAAGATGCACTGCATACATGAAATTTCAAAGTAAAACCTCACGGAGAATAACATTTTTTTGTAAAAACACTATTTGTGCGATTTAATTTTCCCTGTTGCTTTGTATCAAACACCTAAACTCGAACACAATACCATCCATATTGCATTGTTACAATGTTGAAGGATCCATATTACATTTTTGCAATGTTGAAGGTCCATATTGCATTGTTGCAGATTTCAACAATGAAAGAGATACGCGCAATTAAATATTTATTTAAACAATGAAAACGGTTTCAATTACGCTGCAATAATGAAAAGTATTGTTGTAAATAAATTTTTAATTAATATCTTTTTTACTGCTTATAACTTCGGTATTTAAATGGTCAAAACGGATTCCTTGGATTATTTCCCATCTATTTTTACTTTCGGCGAGGTTTTCTGTTCAGCAGTTCGTGAGAACATTGACTCACATACATACATACACTTCTAATTTTAATAGTGTAGATAATTTTACTATTTTATAAGATTTTAAATGTTAAAGCTTTATTAATGATTCTTCCTTTTATTCAGTAGTTTAAAAATTTATTCTAAACACGTCTATAAGTTCTAGTTGTTTTATAATTTTTCTTTGCCTTTTATTGAATGCTCATCCTTGAATTCTCAACCAAAATCATCAAATATTAATCTAAATTTTAAATCTTTTCTAACCTTTATTAATACACTTTTTCATTGTTTTGAAACATTAGGAGTAGGCTTTTGGGATTTACAAATTTTTCTCCCCTCTTAGCTTAAAATCATGAACTTGAAATTTCAAATTAAAATAATAAAATATTTTCATTATTTACCTTATTTAGGAAACGACAAATAGATATAATTACTTATTTTGATTTAATGATTTTGTTATAATTAAATATTAATTTGTTATATCATATTTAATTTTCATAGTTTGTTGTATAAAAATATCTATTAAATAGCTTGAATAAAGTCTGCGAATCCGCACTTCTCAAATGCCTAAATTAGTCGGATGATGAAAATAATGTTATCATCTCCGAACAATTCGAAATTTAAAAGGTCTCGCGAATCCCACCTGTGGCATTTCAATTTATGACACATCAGTTCAAATGGATTTTTAGGCGAAGTTGGATTTTCAAACCTTCCACCGCACTACACCAATTCCCATTGCATTGTTACCCAGGATTGATTTAAATTTGGTGAGATGGCATTTGCGTGAGTGGTCGCGAAGGTCTAGCTTAATATGGACTATAATGTTAGGGCCACAGTGCCCGATTTATTTGCCATGACCCGCGGTTCTTTCAGTTTTAATCAGGTCAAGGTAATTTGTGAATTTATTTCGATATTGTTTAATTTCTCGAAATAGACAAGTGGCTCAAAAGAGGGACTCTTAAGAAAGGGTTAACTGGAATTAAAATTGAAACTATTGAAGGTAACTGTCGATCAGTCTGTTGGAAATGGTGAGGAAGTGCGAAGGAACCACAAAGTAGAGAGTGATTTAGCCCGTTTTTAGGCAAAAAATTAAGTTGATATTGTTAAAAACAGAAACTCAAACCATAAGTGTGCTAAATTTTCTAATGAATAATTAAAACATGGATTTTCCGTCACGGGAGGCGGATATTGAATTAAATCACTGAGCGTTGTTTGTGGAGAGATATTGTCAAATGGTTGTATGAAACATCCAACAACTTATGAACAAAGACATATAAAATTTTTCCAAAGACTATCGATCAACCCTCACTTAATTTCTTGTTTGATATCCACAGTCAAACCAAATCAGAATGTGATTCGTGTATCATATTGAATAACTTAATTGTAGAATGTGGAAAAAATCATACAATCGCTGAATATTTGGTATTTCTGTTAAATGCATGTTCGGTGAAGACTATGCCCCAGAAATGTAAATATCTCCTTGTTCAATGCCACAGTTTCTAGGAGAATCAAGGACATGGCTTTTGACAGTGAAACAATAAAAATTAGCCCTTTCCTTTCGGTGCAGGTGGATGAAAGCACTAATGTTTTCCCAACCAGTCAATTTTGCATGTTGCAGCAAGATAGTTGAATGTTGATAAAATTGAATAAATTTTTTTGTTGTGTTAGCCTCTTTTCCAAACTCTACTGGCGGGGACATATTTTATGCCAATCAGAACTATTTCTGTGAGAACTAAAAAATTGGGCCAAGTGCTGTAATGCTTGAATTGACGGTAGAAAATCTGTGTCTGATTGTTATAAAGATTTAAGCGGTTGTATCAAAGTAGTCGCTCCTCATGAAGCTTGGAGCCATTGCTACAAACACAGATTGTTCAAATCTTTGCATGAAGACAAGGATCAGTCTGCATGCTACATTACTTTTACACACAGAAGTGAGGTGGCTTTCGGGGGAACTGCAATCACAAGATTTTTGATTGAGATATAAAGTTCTAATGTTTTTGAAGACATTTTTAAAGACCCTTTTACAATGAGGTCTAAATTTTATTTAAGCGATTGGTTGTAGCAACCTGAATACATACCTAACATTTTTTCTGAAGTTAATAAATCATTTTAGGACTGCAGAACAATTCCATAACTATCTTTCAGGTGACTGAAAAAATCGAGTCTATGATAAACAAACTGAATTTTTGAGAATCTTGAAAAAAATACCAATATGAATTATTTGAAATGCGTCACAGATCTTTATTTAGATAAAAACACATAATCTTACTTATCAAACGAAGTAGAAACTATTATAATAGTAGATTTAAAAGAACAGAAGATGTTTTTCATATAGTATTTTCCTAAGCACAGTTATACAGATATGTGAATTTCAAATCCATTCAGCGAAGAGTTTTACAAAAAGACAAAAAAAGAATAGTTCCTGAAAAAAAAACTGTCAAAACTGTTTTTCTTTCAAATGTGACTTCAAAAAAGAGATTTGATTGACTTCTGGGTAGCACTGAAAGAAGTAGAACGAGAACACAGTGGTGGCGAAGTAATAAAATATTTAATACCTTTCACGAACACAGAACTTGTGGAAAGAACATTATCGTCTCATACGTATATTAGGAACAAATACCGCAATATGATAGACACAGCTCCAGACATGTGCTTATATTTGTCTTCAATTGAACCGTTATTTTACAAAACTCAGCTCCATGTGACAAGCTCAAGGATCGCATTGAAATTTGTTTTGGCTTGAATAGATAATTATTACAAAGAGTAATTTTTAGCTATCCGTTTAAGTTAATGAGAAATTACTTCATTACTATTTTCATTTCTTTTGATTTGTTTACTTGTTTTTTTGTTTGCCCATGAACAAAGCTTTCTTCGCTTTTGAGGGAGTAAAGCGCTTTGAAATCTATCCTTTTAGAATCAACGAAGACACAAGTTACGGACGTATTTAAATATTGAAAACATTTCAAAAATAAGTAAAATTTTTAGCTCTGACATCGGATGTGTCAAAAAAAACTAGAATTATAAACAATATATTTACATTGGTTTAATAGGAAATTCTTTGGACTAAAGAAAAAAATTCAAATTACTGACCAATTTGAGTTGAAAACGTTCCTATTAGCCAACTGCTACTATAAATAGAATCTTTTGAATTCCCAAGATTTATAGAAAAATATATGGTTAATTTTTATAAGAATCTGAGGAAAATAGTCTATAAGGAATGTCACATTATTCTGTCTTTAGAAAGATTCCTAAACATTCTTCCAAGACTAATACGCGTCCTGTGCGAACTTTCTCTACTTCCATTGTGAATATTGTCATTATATCCGTAACTTGTGGTGTTCCATCCATTGTAGCGTGGTTATTTCTCTTATTTTCTAAATAAAGTTCAATCACCGAAATTTCGTACGATTTTTAATATTTTGTTCTATCAAGCTTCATATATACATATCAAACTGGGATGTGATTGACCAAACGCAACAAAGAGGAAATCCAAAAATGCGACACGAAACAAAGCCCGAAGGGAAAACATGCAGAAAGTATTAACTAAATAGACAATGTACAGAAAAGTTCTCAAAACTTCAGCCCAATAGGCTTTTATATTCATTTCAAAATATTTATAAAAGTAGTTAATCAATAGCATATGGTTTGGCCAAAGACACTTTAAAAAGTATATTGTCAGTTTAAATGTATACAGGGTTCCCACTTATATCCGTTACACCCCCTTAACTTCTAAACAGTAACAGCTTAGCCCATAAAGTTAGTGTCTAGGTATAGTAAAAAGGCTATGCGATACTCGATGAGACAACTTACAACGCCATCTATCGGCAAATTTTGGAATTAGCGGTCCTATCTCGAAAAGGTGACAGATACGAGAAAAAGTCAATTAGAAAGTTGTAGAGCACTCTCGATTTAGTACGAAAAGATACCTTGCGCACATTAATACTCAAAACAGAATATAAAAAATGAACATTTGTTTGATTGTGATTTTAAACACTATGGCGTCGTGAAACGCGAGCGAAGCGAGAAAAGACCACCTTACGGACTAAATATCTGCCTGTGTTGTGGCGCAGGGGAAACGCACACGATTTGCATTCATGAGGACCATGGTTCTGTCCCCACCGGTTGCGTGTTTTACTGAATGCCTCTAAAAACCATGAACTCTTTCTGCTGATCTTTCAAATTGTCTCTCCAAACGCTCAACTCAAACATGTCTGGTTGAAAAATCACATGGATTTCATGTATTATGCAAATGAGAATGGACCTTTATACCTGTTCACTAGATACTACTACTATAAAAAGGATATTTCTGTCGTATTGTACATTAAATCTGAGAGGTATGGTAAAATTTGCATTAACGAGTATTGCGAGATGTTGTTAATCTACGGTGAATGTGGCGTAAGGCAAAATAAGCTGCAGGGCTGTATCGTGAACGTTTTCCTGAAGGCCCGCATCCTACACGGCAGACCATCTTGGAAGTTCTAAAACGTTTAAGGGAGTCGGGCTGCGTGACCAGCCGACCTCGAGTTCATAGACCTCGTAATGTAGGACGCAAAGTGCAACCTGAAGATGTGCTAGCATACGCTCTCGCCCTTCCTCAGAGCAGCGCAAAAATTATCAGTGAAAATTGTGGCCTCTCAAAAGTCGCGTTTGGACAATCCTGAATGAATCAGGTGCTCATCCATACCTATACACACCTGTACAGGGATTGATGCTGAGAGACGTTACACATGGTGCAACTTTGTGATGTATAACTTAGAGGACCACCCAACATTTCTGGCAGACATAATATGGACGGATGAGGCAATTTTTTTCGCATAACGGAATGTTTAGTAGACAGAACGTTCATACCTGGTAGCTGGAAAATCCGAGATACGCTGTCGAAGTTTGACATCAACTACGCTGGTCGATTAATGCTTGTTGAGGAATTGTTAATGACAGGCTCATTGGAAAAAATATTTTACGAGGGAACGTTAACGGGACAACTTTACTTGAAGCTTCTGCATGATATAAAAACCGACATTGTTGAGAATCTACCGTTGCACTAACTCCGAAATGTATGGTTCCAACATCACGTCGCCCATCTGCATAAGATTTCAAACGTTAAGCAGTACCTGATGAAGACATTCCAGAATCAAGACATCGGGGATGGTGGTTTCGTAGAGTGCCCCCCACTCTCACCTGACTCGACCCCATTGGACTTCTTATGGGCACACATAAAAGGGCAGGTATGTGCGATCCATCCGCCAACATTGCAGGATCTTCGACAACGCATTACTGATGCTTGTGCCTCCGTACGCCTGTCATTTTTCACAATGTGCAGCTAGAAATCCTGTCCACAGTACAAATGTGTATAGTGGATAACAGAGAGCATTTTGAGCAATATAAATAAATGTTCCGGAAGACAGGCATGTGTTTCAGTTTCTTTCTTTCACTCTTTATGACAGGATAAGTTTCAAAATCGTGACCAAACATATGTTCATTTTTGGCATTTGGTTTTGAGTATTGTGACGTGTTGGACAGCGTCGAACAAATGGTAGCAAGTCACACAGCAATACTAATAGGAAATCTCAGGGATTTAATAGAAATGAAATAGAATATTTACAATAGATGACTTGTACATATTTCTTGGTTATTTGAGCATAAATAATTAATTCGGTCTTGATTAATTGGGATCAGAAAGTTCTACTAGTCTTCAGAGAGTCTGGTTCTAGGACGGTAAGAGACTCGAATTTATCCGCTGACCGGAGTTGTAGATGGAAATCAGTTCTATCTTGAGAACGACTTAACAAAAGGAAGACGAGAGTTCAATATCAGTCTCTAGACTTCCGAATAGCACGACTTCGGTGCGATAACTTATGATCTACGATCACTTTAGTGAAAATTCCTTCGTCTTTTTCTTCAGGAGAGCGAGCTCTATTCGAAGAAATAGTTCCCTAGAAGTACAACGGTACTTCTCAAAACCTGGCGTGATTTTGTTATCACGGAATGCTCTAACAGCTAATACTCTAACAGATGAGATTTACAATCTCATCCAAAATTATCGTCTTCACACCCGGATCAAGAATCCGAAAAGTAAGTCTTCTGCAATAT
>BGPR01035905.1:0-15749 GCA_013235015.1 Araneus ventricosus | reverse complement strand
TCTGATGTGATTTTATCGCCTTCATCGGAAGAATCATCAATATTATCTTGTGCCTCTTAAGGTAACCTGTCTGCATATTTACAAACCCTACCCTGATAGAACTGAGGCAGGAAATCGGACAATATGATTGGCTCGCTTCGCCGAGAGCCGATGACGTCGTTCTTTGCTCTCGTGCGTGTACTTTTCATTAGTATAATTTCTTGCAGTGTGGAATGTTTTATTTTTTTATGATATTTAAAAAAAATAATTTCATTTTTAAAAATATTACAGCCCACGGAAGAATTTTTCAGTGCTCAACTGTGGGAAAACGGAGAAGAAAAGTAGGACGACTCTTGTTTTGTTATGATTGCCGTACGCTACGTGCGAGAGCTGGAAACGACGTCACTGCTCCTCGTAGCCAATGATATTGACTGATTTCCTGCCTCAGTTCTATCAGGGTAGGGTTTGTAAATATGCAACCGGTCTTACCCCGAGTGCAGATGATATGAAAAAATGAAATTGAACCACGTCACCATTGTAAAATAGTTATTGTTTGATAGGGTAGAAATCCTTAGGAAACATATAATAAGCTGTACTAAATATAGTTTTTATAGCTGTAATGATTATTAAATAAGGATAGTTTAAAAAAAAATAAAGGAACATTAGAGAGTTGCCGTCTTAAAAAACAAATACACCTACACAGACGCAGTGAATTCAACAGCAACAATAGGACCACTATGAGTATTCCTTTTTCTGGACTAGTGGAGTGTAATTCAGAACCCATCCACAGCAACGTAAGATTCATTACAACGTTGTCTACAGCAACGTAAAATTCAACATTCTAATAATTGCATACAAAAAGAACCTGAGGGGATCCTCTTAATTAAACCCAAGGATAATGCATTGAATGATTTTGAGGCAAATCGCAAAATAATCCTAGACATTTTGCAGACAAATAGCCCTGAGGCACGTGTAAGAGGGGTAGTTAAAATTTTCGGGGGAGGCGTTAAGTTGATCGCGGCGTCACCAGATGACATCGCGGCTATCAAGAATACACTAGTGGAATTTGGCGATAGCGAAACAATGGAGAATTTTGAACTGGTGACCCCAAATCGACGCTCCCCACAATTCATATTATACAATGTTCCTAAGGAGATTGAGGAGGGTACTTTGAAGTCGGGCCTGTTGGCTAAGAACATATTTTTAGCTGATGGTAATAATAAACCTCATTTTAAACTCGAATTCTCAATCCCGGGCAGAGATAAGCGTTCTAACCACTGGGTCATGTCCATTAACCCCAAAAAATATGAGGATTTCCTCAGCAAAGAAGGTTTGTACTTCCAGTTCACTAGGTTAAGGCTGGCCGAGTTCGTCTCGATTAAGCAATGCCGAAAGTGTTTTGCCTTCGGGCATACCACCAGGGGTTGTGACCCGAGCAACAAACAACTATGTGATAGATGCGGGGATATAAGTGAGGAGAACCATCGTTGTAAAGGTAATAATTGCATTAACTGTAGAGAGTCGAACAAAAAACTTAGGACCAACCATAAAACTGATCACAGTTGTCTGGATAGGAACTGTAAGACTCTTATTAGACAGAAAGAATTAGTTATCAAAAGGACTGATTATGGATTATAATTCTTTAAGGGGTGTACAAATTAACGTCAATCACTGTCTAGCAGCTCACACGGGGGCCTTCGTGGTCGCTAGGGACCTCCAGCTTGATTTTATAGCTATCCAGGACCCATATTTGTATAGAGGGGAACCCCCTAAAACTGACTTTGGCTGCAGGATTTTTATGTCGGATAGCAAAAATGCTATCCTATACATTTTTAATAAGAATTTTAACACATTTTTTAAATTCAGCACCACCAATTCGGTGGTGGTTGAGCTACACTTCAATGACTTTATTTTTAATATTTTTAATTGTTATTTTCCCCCACGTGAGGATATTGACTTGATTTTAGAAGATTTTAAAGATTACAACTTCAACAATAGTTTTAATCTCTTAGTGGGGGACTTTAATTGTAAATCCTGCAGCTGGGGCTACGACTCTGACAATTACCGTGGTCGTAAGTTGTCGGAGTTCGTAGTCTCCAATTCCTTACATATTTGTAATATTCCAGAATATGGACCAACTTTCGTCAATTCTATTAATTCGGGTTTCCCCGACTTAACGTTAATAAGTACATCTGTTTCGAATTTTATTAAAAACTGGGGTGTCCTGGATATGGAGTCCCATAGTGATCACAAGTACATTTATTTTCAAATTGTCACAGATAATATTCCAGAGGCTCATTTCTATTTTAAATCCAAATATGGACTGGGCCGATTTATTAAATCTCTTAAAAAAACATATCAACCATTTTAAAAGGAAGCTGGCCAATATATCAGACAAAATATATTTTAATGCTTTTATTAAAGACGTTATTGATTTTATCCAAAGGGCAGCTTTCAAAACACTTAAGAAAAAACCTAAAAAATTGGCCCAGAGATTCAGCTTCTGGAATGAGGGCCTCCGGACCGTTCGTAACAAAGTGAATAAGTTATTTAAAATTTATATGAGAGCAAAAGCTAACCATGACAGTGTTGACGCGATCCAGTCTTCCGGGATAGCTTATCGTAAAGCCAGGGCCGAATATAAAAAACTTCTTCTGACCACAAAGAGAAAGGCCTGGGAATCCTACTGCCTTAACTACAATGAACGCTTTGGTACCTTGTTTAATATAGTATTTAACAAACTCAATAGTGGCCATTCAATAGCAGTAAACCCTAATAAAGACCCTAACTTAACAGTTCAAGATAGGATATCTTATATAATGGAAGATTTTTTCCCAGGCCGATCTCCTGGGGAGAGTTTGAATTATACCCCTACTATCGGCCCTGTCGAACCCCTCATTATCGAAGATTTGGAAATAGTTTTTGGCAACTTAAAGGGGAGGGGGGTAAAGCACCCGGACTGGACCGGATTGATTACCGTATGTGGAGAGCGGTTTTTAACATTGACAAGAATTTTATGCTGGACCTTTTTAACATGTGTTTTAAATTGAATTACTTTCCGCTTTGTCTTAGAAACGCCAGGATCTTCTTCCTATTGAAAGATGGGAAGGATCCTGGCCTGAGTTCTTCGTACCGGCCGGTCTGCCTGTTACCAACCTTTGGCAAAATTGTCGAAAGGCTCTTTTTAATCCAATTAAATAGATGGCTAGATCGAAACAATATTATACATCCTAATCAATTCGGCTTTTTAGAGGGCAAAAGCTGCGATCTAGATATCACCCAAATAGTGGAGACAATAAATTCGAGAAGACCACTTGAACATCTTGCCCTCGTCTCCCTAGACATCAAATCCGCCTTCGACAATATGAACTGGCCGGTACTTTTTAACATTTTATCCAATTATGGACTTCCTGAGTTTTTTATGAATTTCTTATTTTATTACTTGCACAATAGAAAGGTATTTTACGTGAATGAAGTTTTTAAAGTTTTTAAACATTGTTATAGAGGTTGTCCCCAGGGGTCAGTGATTGCGCCTACGCTTTGGAATCTTTACATTAACTCAATTTTATTTAATAATAATGGAGAGTTTTATGTTCAAGCGTTTGCAGATGACCTGGCACTTATCATTGGGGATCATACGGTCAGAGAACTAGAGAAAAATACTAATCTAGCTCTGGCCAAAATTTCCATCGATCTTGAATCCCTAAAACTATCATTATCTATACATAAGTGCCAGGCCGTGGTTTATCGAAGAATATCATAGAAAAGGCCTTCTAAGCGCAATTCGACGTTCCTAAATAGAAAACCTACGTTTAAAATCAATAACATCTCGATAAAAATTACCCATAGCCTGAAAATTTTGGGAATATATGTTGACCAAAAGCTTTCGTGGACCGCCCACATTAATTCTTTACATGACAAAGTTTTAACTCTTGCATCCAATTTTAACAGAATTATCAAATCGGATTGGAGTGTAGACAAAAACCTCATTAAGACCTGGTATCTTACCACCATAGAAAGTCCCTGCTCTATGGCGCTAGCGTCTGGGGCGGGGCATTAACCAAAATCCAGGCTGATAGGCTACACTCCATCCAACGTGTATTTTTAATAAAATTTACAAGGGGCTATCGTACCACCTCTACCAACGTTTTAAATGTATTATCTGGTATCCCCCCCACTCCACATAACTGCAGAGGCCGAGTATAAAAAATTTCAGATCTGGGTGAGGCACTCTAATCGATTTAATAATATAACAGACTCTGTACCACTTGATCGCAATATAAATATCAAAAACATACCATCAAACATTAAATATATCTCTCCGCCAGAACAGTTATCAAATCCAGATTATGAGGTATACACGGACGGGTCCAGAATGGATGAGGGTGTGGGGCTCGCCGTGTGTACCTTCAAAAACAACCAGAACTCTGACAACTTTCTATTTAAATTGAATATCTATAATTCTGTCTTTCAAGCGGAACTGGCGGCCATTCAACATGCAGCTAATTGGGCCGCCAGTAACAACTATAAGATCAACATTTTTACAGATAGTCTTTCGTCCATCATGGCCTTGAAGAGTGCCCACTCCAGATCACAGTTTGTCAATACCACTAAAGAGATTTTATCTACAGCCAGGGATCTGGTCGGCCTTTCCTGGGTTAAGGCCCATGTGGGCATCCCAGGGAATGAATGGGCCGACCAACACGCAAAACTCGCTATTTCTGTTGGAGAGGAGTTGGAGATTCCGGCTCCTCGTTCGTATTTAAATCGCAAAATTAAGTCCTATATATTACATAACTGGCTCACATATTGGAACAACTACAACTCGGCCTCGGGGATTAGGGTAAGAGAATTTATTGGTACGGTTAGTCCCCGATTTTTAATCAAAAACAAGATTTTAATCTATTTTTTAAGTGGCCATGGTCCTTTTCCCTATTACTTAAATCGTTTTAAAAAGCTTGACTCCCCCGCTCTGCGTCTGCGGATTGGTGGGCGATGCGGATCATTACACTTTTGAATGCTCGCTCACCAAAGAATATCATATTTTAAAACCCGCGGACGCCCATAAAAGAGCATGGTTTTTAAACTTAATAATAAACAGGCTATCGGGAAGATGTCCGAATCATTTAGGATCAGCCTTGATTTGTATAACACACTGACAAGCTCTGGGGACTTTTAAATTCTCTACTTTTAAATTTTTTACTCTTAAACTTTTATACTTTCGTTGGTTTATTTGTTGTAAATAAATTATGATTCTGTGACTTCATGTTTCTTCTCGTATACCTTGACTTAGGGCGGGGGAGATTTTCATCAAGGAGTGGGCGAAGTACGTCGGGAGTGTATATCCTGGTAGGGTCACCCAAGGCGAAGGCCACCTACCCTCCTGTTGACTTAGTATTTTAAATTCACCAATTCATCATACATGTAATTTACTCATAGCATATATATGCAGAGAAATGGCATTCACTTTCATCGTCACAATTCACTTTCTCATTTTATTGTTGGATTTCAATGTTTTATTCAAATTGGTTGTTGAAATTTAAAATTGGATTTTTAAAATGTATATACTGTAATATTTTTATATTTTTGCATTTTAAACTTGGATTATTAAAATGTATATAATGTAATACTTTTATATTTTTGTAATTTAAACTTGACTGCCGCTCTCCAATTTTATCGTATCACCCCTGCCCATTTGAATCAGTCCTCTCCGTCCAGACAACTCGACTCCTATTTCTGATAGCTCCCCTTTGATCCCCCTCTTTGCTCACCTGGGTGATGTGCCATGACATGGCCCGTGGTTGCTTGATCTGCCCGGATGCCCTTTGGTGTTTTTGGATTTTAATTATTTTAATATATCTTTTAACACCAAAATTTTATCGTTTTACACGTTCTATGTGGTATGGGAAAGTTATTTGAAGTTTCTGCGCTGTTGCGCTTGCTACTTTTCGACTTTTGGCTTTTAGTTCTTGCTCGATCAATCTTTTATTGACTCGGACTAGATTTTTAAACTTTTGCTTCATGTTGTGTGTGTGTTTGTGTTGTCCTTTCCGTCTGTCGGGCATGTTGTTTTCTTTTAGGGTCACCTGGTCTGGTGGAGTCCTGGCTGTCTGGTACCCTCTTGGGTTTCATCTTTTATTTAAATAACGACCATATAGGTGATTATAGTATTTTAATAAAATAAAAACTTGGAGTTGGAATAAAATAGTAACATGGAGTTTTGCTCCTCAATTTTGAATTCTTAATTTTTGATTGTCCTTATGCATTCACCTTTCGCCTGGGTCATATTTTTAGCTATCATCTTTTTAGCCATCATCTTTTTAGACTTCATTGCCATCAACCAGACTTTGCCATAAATCAGACTCCACCATGACCAGTGGGAGTGAACTTTAATTTTTGCTATGTGTGCTTTTGCACTACTGTTGTATCAATTGCTGCCCAATTTGGGCACAATTTGTAATTGTATATTTTTTCCAGCCTTTCCTAGTTTTGAATACCATGTCACATAATTGTATGTTTATTTGCCATCAACCAGTACAATTGTATCTATACAGCATTAATGCTGTTTGATCCTTCTCTGTTACAAATTTTGTTACGACTTTTATGTTACAACTTATTGATCCTTTAACAGAATTCGATGATTTGAATTCATATTTATCCACTTATATAAATTATATGTGAACTGCTTTCAATTTGAAACTTCTTGTAAGAATTGGTTACGACTTTTGTGCAACGCTTCCATTGATCCTGTTATTCCAATTTGTTACGACTTTAGCCTGTATACAGCCATTATTATGTAACTTGGAAATGTACATCATGTCCGGCGGACTTTTTGTTTTTTCCGCCATTTGGAGCAGTTTGTGTTGCCTTTAGCATATTTTATTGTAAGTAATTACTACCCATGTTATGGGTAATGCCTGTAGTGCTTAACAAGACTCAATGGATCTATCCCGTTGGGGCCGGGGCCCGTCGTTCCTTCGGCGTGCCTGGGGGTCCCATTTCCCCGCCGGTTCCTTTGTCCCTAAACCCTTTGGGTGGGCGGTTCCGGCGTGGGTATCAAAAAAAAAAAAAAAAGACTCGAGGAATAGTGATGCATATCCCCTGGTTCAAAATTAGCTTTTGATAGACGAAGCACATCACTGGCACTTTAACCCAGCCTCACTTTAGAAACCTTTCTTTCAGAACTAATTCACTATGCTCTCGCCAATCCTTACCCAAAAAAAGATTTGCCATTCGGCTGTAATCGCTTAATAACGAAACTGGATGGATAACTAAATAAACCGAAACAGCGTTTGGCGCGTTCATTTCAAACTATAGAAGAGTAAAGAGCACAGAACATGAAACCTGTTCGATAGCCTTAAGCTTTTGAAATTTCACGACAAAACAAAATTTGCCGAATATTTCCTTAGAATTCGGTATCTAGCCAAACCAAGACAGCCAGATTCTACTTCTGTGTTAAGCCTTCATAGAAAGGATTTGTCGATAATGCAGTACATTTTTATAACAGTGCACCTGTTTGCTCCGCGTTTTATGACAACGGTCGTATTAGGCTATACCCAGTGCCAGTTAGGATTTGTCTATTTTTCGTTGTATTGGACATCAGGTGCAAGAACAGATAAGGATTTCAATAACGTAGGTAATATATAAATGAAATTTAATAGTCGACTTCCAGTCATGAGTAGTGAAGTAATAAGACCAACTTCCTCTCCCCCCCCCTAATGGACTTGTTAGCAGCGTAGTTTGTCGCAACATATTAGAGAACTTCAAGACTTCAGGTTTCTACTCAACTATAACTGTAACCGTTCATAGCAATGAATAACAACCATAATATGATGCTAATCACAAAGTACAATATAGTTTACTTGAAAATTAAGTGACGCTAGGAATAGCTGGGAATTTAAGATTTCTTTACATTTCTTGCGATTTGACTCCGAGAAACACTAGGTTTCCAAATTTGACAAAGACTAATAAAGAATCGCTAGTTGCACAATTTTAATACCCATCAAAACTGTTAGAATTTCCACGGTTTCATTTTAGGCGAGTTAATGTATCGTTATTTCTTTTCGTTACATTCGTCCACCAGGCAAGAATGACAATGGGAAAATTAGTATCCTGTAAGGGTCAATGTCTTGTTAGTCATGCTTTAAATTATTTCATAACTTCTAAAACTCCAGAAACTTCAACTTCCAGAAATATTTATTCTTCCCTTTTGGAATTGGGATATTTCCGTTCTCTTAAAATAAAAATCGACCTGAACATCTTTTCAAAACGCTTTGAAGAATCCAACATTTACAATCCAAGCCACTTTTAATAATTCTAGGATTTTTGTTCTCTATCTCCAAGGCAAAATTAAATCTAATTTAGTAGATCTCGTTCTTTCAGTTTTTCCTATTCTTTATTGCCCACCCCCTTTTATGACTAGACATAATATAGCATCCTGTAGAAGGTCTGGTTTGACACAACCGAAACTATCAATCAACTATGAAACGAATGCAAGATATGTATATCAATTTAGAAACAACTATTAACACTTTGCGGTCGATGCCGCCACAGTGGCGGCATTCGCAAGTCGTAGAAGTCTGTTTTTTTGTTTTTTTATTTAGACCCACGCCGATAAGCCTACCCAAACGGGTGGACTGGTCAGGCTGGTCGATGTGGGTCTTAATTTAAAAAAAACGACTTCGACGACTTGCGAATGCCGACACTGTTCCGGCATCGACGCCAAAGGGGTCGAAAGAAAGTGAGCGGAATAGCTGCATCCACTAGAGATCAATCCTACACAATGCGAGTCGAAAAATATATAACCAGGAATTTTTCCCTCCCCACTTGGTTTGGTTTGTTTGAGGATTTATGGCGCAAGGGCCAGTATTTGGCCATGCTGCGCCCCCAATGGGACACTTAAATATGAATGGCTATGTATGCAGATTTCATGCATCAAATTTCAATTACGCTTGAATCAACCGAGCCGAGATACTCAACAGGAACGAAAGACAAGCAGGCAAAGATGTTTGAATTGTAAATGCGTCGAATTGAGCCAAGAAACATCTGACGAATTTTCCCGAGACGTAGTTATTCTGGGCTATTTAAAAAGCTTTAGTTTAGAGGAGCATACGCATTTATTGGACGAATGAAATATATTCACTAATAAATTGTCAATGTCTAACCGACTACTATAAGAATCGGAAATGAAATCATTAAGCTAATTTAACTACAATTAAGTGTAATTGAATTTCATTTTAATCCGCAGAAACGATTTACTTGCATCCAAGAGAAAGATTGCATTTTTGTTCAACTAAAGGGAGAACTATTTTCCTAACCATGAACATTAACCTGATAATTAGGTCGTTCTTTTTCCGTCATTTTTCGTTAATCATTTACACCTCTTTAAATATTATAATGCATTTGAATGTTTTAAAAATGCATTAGAATCAGAACCTGCGGTAATCAGTACTTAAGAGCTAATCTCTTAACATTTCATAGAACCTAAATAGATCGGCGAATATTCCAAAATATTGTGGACTCACTTGCCATAAGTGTCAAGAGGTAGTGAAGTTTTCTATGCTGGAAATTTGGTGGTTCTTTTTAATTGGACGACGCATGGCATCTCTTTTGCATAGGTAAAATTCATCGAGCACCAGGTTCCGAGTTGACTTGCAAAAATACCTCCCTTTCCGGCGAATTCCGTATACACCGCTTGAAATTGCATATACATCGTGACTTGAGTGCTGGATAGAATGACGTTGAGTCGTCTGGTCTTGCTTCACGATATAATCTTTCTGCGAGAAAGTGGATCTGAAAAAAGAAAAGTTGGGTTAATCATTGCGTAGATTAAAAATAGAATTTTTCTGGATATTCAAACATTAAATTTTAAAGAATTAACCCGTAAGCACACAATCAGTTTAGAAGAAAATGCCGCAAATGTTACACCATTCCGATGTTGCTGCTTAGAAAGCCGAAATATATAGTTACTGAATGGTTTTAATTCCTATAAATTGGAGTTCTTGCTAAGAAATTGCTTTCAGTTTCGACATACAAGTGCAAAAGTTTAATTGAAACAAAATCAATCGACATTTAAAAATAAATGAGCCAAAATAATTCAACATTAAATCTTTAAAATCCGCACCAATTGCTACAGTTAGTGCTTGAAATTCACCCCCGGTGCTCCCCCCCCCCACACACACACACACCGTCAGTGCAAATTTTTGTGCCTCGTTCATGCAACGGGCTATTCAACTAGTAGATAAATAAAGATCAGACAAAAATTTGAGAGGATGATCATTACCGCTGCTCTCCTTGTACAGCAGGTCGCACCCTTAGAGTATAAGATACTTACTCTATGGTCGTACCGCCATGTCGGGTGATCCTGCCCCTCCATCGGGCGGACTAACCCCACTCCCGTTCAGGATCGGAAGCTACATGTTCGAGACCCAACTGCACCAAAGATCCGCCGTATACTCTCGTTTTCGAAGTTTCAAAAAGGAAGCACATTATTCAAAATTGGCTTTAACGCATCTTCAAATTAGAACGATAATCTAAAAAATCAACCCACAAGATTCATTCTCTCCTCCCGAATTTGAAATTGGGGAAATGATATAGTAGTCAAAATCCAAACTTTGGCTTTACTGTTGTATTTATCAATTTAGAAGAAAATCGTAGATAAAAATAGCTTATTTCTTAGATACAATTCATACAGAGAAAATTATTTAACATCCATAGATGTTTAATAAGTTCATACAAATATTACGTTCTTCTTAAATATGCAAAATTCGTACACATTAGATCTGTGATTTGCGATGAAACTGTACGCGATGGAATTTGATTATTTTTCATTTAATTAAGTATTCAGAAAATTAAAAATATTATTTTAAGACATTTTTTCATTGCAAACCTGTGTTATTGATCTTAAACTACACACATTCAACACGAGGTTTACAAAAGTATATAAAATTTCAATCAGATTACAAAACAATGAATTTATGGGAAGCAAATGGCGTAGAGCATAAGCATCGAAATTATACACTCACAAAAAAATTCATTTAGTAAAATTCATTATCAAAAGATAGTATAACATTTTCACATCTTTCAAACTTTCACCGTCTTGCATTAAAATGCAGTAACGCAAGCTTCTTCGTAAACTCCATCTATTTATAAATAACTCCTGCTTTTAAGTATTGAAGAGACATTTCATCTATCAAAGAATGTCCATACAAACCCAAACGAGATGATTTCGATGATGTCGTATACCCGATTTATCTACACTATGCCATTCAAAAACTTTTGAAATTTCAAATTATCGTAGGAAAACATAAGTTATCGATGTCCAACCACCTTTCTTCTTACGATTACCGACCTAAAATTCGTAATTAAAATTGAAAAAGTTTTTTTGAGGCCGAAAAAAAATTTCGAACAGAAATTGACAGTTTATTAATAGAGCTAATAAAACAGTTGAATTTATTTAATACATCTAATTACCAGAAGACAACTCATTATGATTGCATCGATTATATCCTCGATGCATAAAACCCAGTTTTCAATATCGCGTGGTCTTTGTGGGATTACTAATGTTGGAATTTTACCCTTTTAGTGCCGACCGAAAATATATCGTCCTTCGGCACTAAAAGGGTTAAGCCTCCAGCTGCGCCATTCCCGCGATTTTCATGGAATTATTCAACATGATTATAGCTTTGCATAAAATTTCCAAAAGAATTCGGGCCCATTTACAAAGATAGCATCTATATAGCAATTTAAAGAATTCTGCAGTTGGAGGGTTAAATATATCGGCGGATAGATGCTTGCATCGGCCGTACTATATTCCCGATATGTGAAACCCTGCTTTCAGTATCTCGTAGTCTATGCGACATTACCAAGAGCTTACAGTCTAAACATAAAGAGTGGACAGACGCTCTGAACATTCTTTGATTTTCTCCCTTTCCGACTTTGTCTGGCCTGCATTCAATTCGTAAACAGTCAAACAAGATTTTTTCGCGAGCTTACCGAGAAATGCAAGCTTTGCGATTCATGATGTGCAAGCCTCAGTTTCCCGAGTCAAAACTTAAGCTCCAAGGATTTCGTCAAGAAGATTTCAATTTCAGGTATCTTAAGTATTCGTATCTTACCAGACAGAGCTTCACTTAAGGAGTGTGCTTATGTATTTAGAGGAATGCCTTAATTTGAAATACTAACTTGAGTATCTGAAGTGAAAAATAAAGAGTCATGAAAGAATAAAAATTTAAATTCTTGCTTAAATTTGCATTAGTAGTTGGTTTTCTAAAATTTTGAAAATTCAATGATTTAGTGAGACATTCAAAAACCAATTGAATATAGTTTAATTTCCTTTCATCGCTCTAAAATTACCTTAAACTTTTGTGCAATCTGGAATTCGATAAGATTCGCTTTTAACCCTCCTTTACTCGTAATATCAGATAGATACGCGTGCAACCTGCATCTATTAACTGTATTTAACACATTACAAATTGTATATTATAGAATACCCATTTACAACCTTATTAGCACTAATTATATAGTTATGAAGGAAAAATTATGAAAACCGGATGAACATGCAAAATAAATTTTATATCCGCTAGATATACTGCGACCATAAGGATGAAAATGATTGCGACTAACGGAGGATTAATGGCATGTTCCATATGCAAGAATTTTCTAACTATTTATCCTTTCATATGCAAAGATATCTACAAAATACGTCACTGCAACAGAGACTTGAATTGATTCGTTTAATACGCCTGTTAACTGAAAAGCCAGATAACCCCATTACCTACGAATTTAACTTCTTAATTAGTTGACATTCTACTTGGTACATTGCTATTTCAATCTATACTAGAGGTCGCCCAGCGGTCGAAATTCGACCGTAATTCATTAACTTTTTAAGTCTGAACGTCATTGAGGCTCTTTTGTCAAAGAGTATACCTCTATAATCATTGCATATAATTTTTTGAATTTTGTTCTATTACGTCAGCTGCAAGCTTGTACAAATAAGTCATTATGCATTACTTTTCGAATTATTTGAAAAATACGAAAGATAGGAAAAAATAGGTATAGCTTGGTTAAGTTATATTTAAAAAACAATAACGCGTTTTTTGACATTTCCTTGGGGATTTTTTTATTGCTATACTGGTCAGGTTCCGCCAAGGCTACACAGTTAATTTGCCTATCTTTTTCAAATTATATAAAATTTAAATAAAAAATAATTTTTTTTTATAAATAATCTAAATAAACTCCCTCTTGGAGTGGATTTCACTGCGGGGGGATTAAATGAATTACAAATCATTCACTCCAAATTCACTCCGCTAATTTTTTACAGTGTATGAACGTAAACAATGAATGTTTTATTTCATTTAATTTAATGTATTTGTAACACATATTATACATAAATTTTATCTTTCTGCACTCCTTCTCCATATGAACTTTAACTATGCCAAATCTCACACTCCTCCATGCGCGCAATGTGCTTAAAAAGGGGTACAAAGTTTTTTTCTTCACGTATTAATATATAGATAAGAACGTAAAAAATACCCGAAAATGTTTAAGTGTCTCCAAGTGCAAGCTTTTAAATAAATTGCTTCATTCGCTTAATTGCATCTCTTCAGATACGTCATCGTACACGAAGAGGTTAAACTAGTTTTGCCACAGTAAAATAATTTCAACCAATCTTTCAATACCAATATTGTTTGAAATAATTTTTAGACAATAAAATATTGCAAAATTTTATTTGATGAATTTCATATCGTCCACAGCTAGAATTTCTATAAATAAAAGGCTTCTCAAAAATCGCGTTTAAAAGTGTCTCTTCTAATCTCTTTCTGAACGAAAGTGTCATTTATAAAAATGCGACTTCACAAGCTAGTAAACAAATAAATTCTTTTGGTTTATTAAGAAAATCTTAGTTTAAAATGTTGCAAATTAAACGTATTAAAATTTTTCTATAGAAGGAATTTCATTACAAGCAGGTACTTCAATGATTTGAAATTGCTACGGTCTTTAAAAAATGAAAATTCATTAACAAAAAGTATTTATCACAAATTTATGTAAAAAATACAAGCAAAATAATTTACCTTATTTTCCGAAGTAAAAAGGCTGACAAATTAAATATCTTCTGTCTTAATAACAATATCAATTCATATGGCCCAAGCAATAATGGCACCCAAGCCCAAAAGTGGCCAGAAATACAACGACGTCTTCTTCAATGCGTTTAAGGTTCTGGAGAATTATAGAAGAATCTCCGGACTCGTACAAAGAACTTCAAAACTAAAACTAATGACTGATAATGTTTTATCAATCAGTTGGTAAAGATATGAGACTCAAGTAATCCATCGTTTTCTTCTTCCAAAAATAATCGCCCAGAAGGCATGAGGGTTAAAGAAAATTGCAAGAAGATTCGACATTCGGATTCGAACCCAAAAGAAGTATATACCAACATGCTGGATGATCTTAGATAATTTCAACAGGTATAAAAAATAACTTTAAAGAAAATATTTAACATTTTAATGATAACTAAAATATAAATCGACCAGTTCTCGAAAGAAGCAGAAAAGTATAGGAACAGATTATCTGTCATTCATTCAGCATATGCAGTGGTAACCTTGAATGTAATTAGATTTTTTCTTTTCTCAAGAGACCCCGAAAGATATTTACTCCTATGCAGTGGCATAGGAGTAAATAAATATTTTG
Source organism: Araneus ventricosus (assembly GCA_013235015.1). Classification (NCBI taxonomy): domain Eukaryota; kingdom Metazoa; phylum Arthropoda; class Arachnida; order Araneae; family Araneidae; genus Araneus; species Araneus ventricosus. The sequence continues at coordinate 1,082 of BGPR01035905.1, read as the reverse complement.
ATGAGAAGACCATAAATCAAGGATTCAAATCCTAGCTAACCAAGTGGACTTGTGCTGAAATAGGTTTACATAACTTCTTTGGACACTGACAAAACAGCCTTGCTCAGTTTCAAGTTTAATTGCAACTCTTAATCTTTGTTTATAGCTCCATTGTTTTCCATTTCTTTAGTGAATAATATCATAAGAATCTAGACTTCAATATCAGTGGATTGTGACTTGGAATCTTTCGGGTCTATTCTCGTACCCCGGTTGAGTTGGGAGCGTTTCGCCTTTCGACCGTCGGACGTTAATGGCCTTTTCTCGACCGAAAGAAGGGGTCTGATTCTCGTACCTCGGTTGTTTCGAACATCTCGCTTTACACTGGGAAGTGACGTACTTCTGCTGCGAGCGCAGCAAATCAATCGATCGTCTGCGATATTTTTGTTTATGGTTTTAGATTCAGTTCGAGTTTTGAATCCTCAAAGGAACTATGGAGAAGCGTACATTTGCTTCCCAATTTGAAATTATGTTGGATTATTTTGAAAAATATCCACAAATTTTAAGTGGGAAAGTTGATCGCATCTTTTCAAAAGACACCAAGTGTAAGAGTGGGAAGATTTAACTTCTGCTCTTATAAGATGCATTATAATGCATCTTTCATAAGTCCATTGTTAGGGGGGGTAAACCATTTATCTTTTACAAAATATACATTTATAATAATATTATACATTTATAGAACATAAATTGCAGTCTTTTTTTCAATATATTGATGTAATTTTAGCAGTTTTGTAGAGAGAGGAAAAGTAATAAACTTTTTTCCATGCCAATTATTTTAACAGAATAAATCTTATAAATTAATATTACAAACCATTTGTTTAATTTTCCAATTACATAAGAAAATAAAACATGAAAAAAAGTTATTAAATTCAGCAAGTTTTCACAACATTAAAAAAATTACATCTTTATCAAGGAACAAGAAAAATTCTTTTATTGTCAGATTTTGCAATTACTTTGTAAATATTTGACAAATTTCATTGAATTAAAACCCAAATAAAAAAATTATATATATACGGAATGAGGAAAGTCATTCCACACTAAATGTT
>BGPR01035904.1:165-10762 GCA_013235015.1 Araneus ventricosus | reverse complement strand
TTAGGCAAAGTATGAAATATTAGAATTATTATATACTTCCCCTAGGCATTATAATTGTATAGAATGCCGGACGTTTTTAGGCAATGTATAAAATTTGAGAATTATTATATTCTTCCTCTAGACATTATAATTGTTTAGAACACCGAGCGTTTTTAGGCAAAATATGAAATATGAGAATTATTATATTCTTCCTCTAGCCATTATAATTGTACAGAATGCCGGCGTGTTTAGACAAAGTATGAAATATGAGAATTATTATATACTTCCCCTAGGTATTATAATTGTATAGAATGCCGGACGTTTTTAGGCAATGTATGAAATTTGAGAATTACTATATACTTCCCCTAGGCATTATAATTGCTTAGAACACCGAGCGTTTTTAGGCAAAATATGAAAAAAGAAATCAGAGCTCCACATACACACTTCCCTTCTCGCCCAATTTACTCAATAACACTTCAAACAACACCAAAAATTAATATGTTCTTCAAAAGAAATCTAGCCTTCTATCAAGAGAAAGCAAATAATCAATCAACCAGATGTGTTTCTGTCCACGCAACACAAACCGAAACCAAAACCCATAAACAGCCAATGAGATTGCCACTTTGTGTGGGAATGAGGAAAAAAGAAAAATAAACTAAAAAGAGCAGCCTTTTCTCGTTCAGTTGGCTCCGTGCCAGCTAGAGCTGCTCGCCCGGCAGATCATAGCCCGTCTAAGTTAAAGGGAGAAAAGGCTGCCTTTTCTCTCCGGATTTTCTGGGCAGTGAACGAATTTTTTTGGGTGGCAGAGTACTTTGCAGCTCAGACCTGCTTCTCTCTTGCTTGTTGATTCATTTTCTGTCTTCTTTTCAATTTTTTAAAATTTTTTTGCATTTTCGTAAGACGTGGAACTCTGAGAGTGAAAAAGTAACCTAATAAGATTAAAAACGAAAATACAAGTTTAAAAGAAATGTCAGGGGGTGCTGCAGCTCTGCAACCTTAATGGACGAGCTCCACTGCTCACCCTACATTGCTGGTAGTCTGTTTTTTTTCAAATGAGAAAATAGATGCTTGGAAATTTCCTTTCAAGTGAAATGGCGCATTTATGTATTCGACAAATTTGTGTCGATGATCGTAAAATATAACTGAAAAATAAGCAAGTTGGTCTGGTATTAAAGTTCTGAGTAGGAAAATAATCATTCTGCTGGTGTGTTTTGCTTGTTAGATGCTGTATAGTGAGGGCTTTATAATCCCTTGTGCAAGATTGAATATCTAGAAAGACAAAAAATAAGGATTGAATATCTAAAAAGACAAAAATTAATAGAAGCAATTTAAGTGGAGTGCGCAAGTGCAGCAACATCCAGGAAAAATTGCGTAAAATTAATAAAAATACTAATGAAGGAAAAATTAAATAAAAATACTAATAAAGGAAATTTTATTTGTGGAAGAGTTAAAAATACAAAAATAATAGCAGACAATTATCAGAAGTAAGAATCCGGCGGATTACTTCATCAGAGGTCATTCATCCATGCTGTGATGTTTTTTCCCCACGAGAAAAGAGTCGAGTACCTTTCACTTCAACCGCAAGCCAACTACACCTAGTAGTCATTAAGAAGACATTCACGAAGGTAATAGCTGGAAGCGGAGAGCGACCACAATGCACAGAAATAAATATCTGTCAGAGAGAGCATTTGGATCGGCTAACAGGAGATTAGCGGTGCTCCTTCATGTCACACCTGTATAGCTCCTGTGGTTATGAAAATCAGGAACCATCCCACGGTCGGAATTAACCATTGGGGACATGGAAGTTTAGTCGTTGGTCCCCCGGGAATCCGATTGTCCAGTAGAGTGAAAGGAAGGCGGAGCTCCACACCTTGAGGTAGGGACAAAAACGGGGCTGTTGGAGTTGGAACGAGGAGAGCGGTGAAGAACCAAATTAGGGAGGCTCGAAACGGCTTTTCAGTCTCCGGCAGTGCGAAAGACTTGCGTGACCAGCTCTAAATTAAAGTCCCGAATTTATTCGGATTTAGGCATCGAACGCTGAGAATCAGCAATTATTTCCGAAATCTCGGCTTATCGAATTTCGAGCACTCCTTGTAGTCTCGTGCTTAGGCTATCCCCGGATAGGGAAATTAGTCTGGATCTCCATCTCTTGTGGAACTCTGACTCCATCGAACTTTTAAACTGAAACGAACGAATTGTGTTTATAATCATTTAGTTCAGATTTCTTATGTCTATTTAAATTATAGCTGTGTGTGTAATAAAGTACTTAGGTCAACCTAAGCATTGCACTTATTTGTTCACACTTGCTCGCATATAGGCCAAAACACCACAATGCAAATTCAAAACTAGAATAGGTTTTCTGTAGAGGAATAAGACTTTAAGGTCTGAATTTAATATTAATTTCCTCTAAGGCCTTGTCTGCCATTATTTTTGTATTTTTAACTCTTCCACAATTAAAAAGTCCCTTTTATAATATCTATATTTATTTTATCCCTTGCGCAGCTTTGAATAACAATTTTACTCTCTGATTCCCTCATCCAAACAACACAAAATGCAACAATAGCAAAATTAATAGTATCTTTTGATTATACAGGGTGGTCATAAACTAATGGACTCATTTAAAAAAATTAAAAAAACTAATGTTAAAACTACGGTTTTTTTTAAATGATAGTGCATTTTAAGAGGGTTTTTCCTGATAGATAACGTTCCGTTACGGTGGTTTAGGTGGTCGTAAATTATTGGGCATCTCCCATTTTTGAGAGCCATTATCAGCGAAACTATTAAAGCTAGAATAAAAATAAAAGCATGTGTTTGTAGGGAATTTTACACTCTTTTGTTTGCTAAATCAATTGTAATCCGAAAACTGAATAGTTTTCGAGATAGTCAAGTAAAACTAAAAAAGGAAACCAGAAAACGCGCATCGGCTTCTGCTGATCGGTGGCCATTGCGTGTGGAAATCTCTCGCTGTAGTGAATTTTGAACGCCATAATGGTACGTCACCTATCTAAAAAAACATTTTTCATTTGCTCTCTCATTTAAAAGAAAAAACGCAATTGTAATTTTATAAGTTTTTTTATTAATTTCTGAAATGGGTCCAATAAATTATGACCACCCTTATAATCAGATTCTATCCCAATATGCAGTACTAGTTCAAGCACTATTAGAAAAAAAACACACTAAAATTTTTTTTATTTGCCCTCTCATTTAAAAGAAAAAACGCAGTTGTAATTTTATAATTTTTTATTAATTTTTTAAATGGGCCCAATAAATTATGACCACCCTATATAATTAGTTCTACTCCAGTATGCAGTACTAGCTCAAGCACTATTAGAAAAAAAACACTAAATTTTATTTTTTATTTGCTTTCTCATTTAAAAGAAAACACGCAGTTGTAATTTTATAAGTTTTTTTATTAATTTTTGAAACTGGTCCAATAAATTATGACCACCCTATATAATCAGATTCTATTCCGTTATGCAGTACTGGTTCAAGCACTATTAGGACTGTACACGACAATAACGACTTCCCTTAATAAACTATTAGAAGAAACTTTTTAGCTCTCTGTCTCTAAAATCTATTGTCTCTCATATAAAGAAAAGCAAGCCATTTCCTTCTTAAAATTTCGAATCGCAGAAAACCTCTCCATAATGAGGCTTCTTTGTGCCGGAGTCTTCTTGCACCGAAAGGAAAAGACTCGTAACGGTGCTTGAAGACGCAGGCGCTTTGTTGCTAATCAATGGAGAGCAATTAAAGACTGCACTTAAAAGGGGTATTGATAAACCGGTGACAAAGCACCGATCCAACTGCTATCCTCCTAGAGACCCGAAGAGTGTGTGAGGGTATTAGGGTTGTTATCGGAGAGGGTTTTTTCCCCCTTGTTATCCGAAACCGATAAATCTTTGAGGTTGGGAAAATATCTGCTGGAGATTTTGCTTAATAGGAGCTCGGCTTTCTCGTGTAGTATCAACCCATATTTAATAACCAGTACTTTAATTCGTTTATCACGCTGTTGGAGTGATAGACGCTATAGATTTTTTGGGAAATTGTTTCGATCTGAATGTATTTGTAACTAAAATGCAGTTGAGTGATTTTAAGTAATTCTTTCCTCTTCTTCGTTTAACCCTCCAAGCGGCGGGAACGTCCTTTTCCATTTTTACAGTTCATTTCAAAAGAATAAATTTCGTATTTATATTTATATTTTCTTAAACAATCATGGATTAATTACTCTTAAGATTTCAGATATATAACTAAATGCAAAAATGTTTGCTTCATGCACTTTAAAATTTAAGTTTTCTAATCTGAGGGCTAAAAGATTAAAATAATTGGGAGTTCAGAGTGTATCAGAAAGTATCTGCTGAAGATTTTGCTTAATAGGAGCTCGGCTTTCTCGTGTAGTATCAATCCATATTTAATAACCAGTACTTTAATACGTTTATCACGCTGTTGGAGTGAGAGACGCTATAGATTTTTGGGAAATCGCTTCGATCTGAATGTATTTGCAACTGAAGTAAGTATATTTGTAACTTTAAGTATTTCTTTCCTCTTCTTCGTTTAACCCTCTTAGCGGCGGAAACGTCTTTTTCCATTTTCAGGTTCATTTCAAAAGAATACAGTTCGTATTTATATTTATATTTTCTTAAACAATCATGGATTAAGTTCTCTTAAGATTTCAGATATATAATTAAATGCAAAAATGTTCGCTTCATGCACTTTAAAATCTAAGTTTTCTAACCTGAAAGCTAAAAGATCAAAATAATTGGGAGCTCAGAGTGTGTCAGAAAATATCTGCTGAAAATTTTGCTTAATAGGAGCTCGGCTTTCTCGTGTAGTACCAATCCATATTTAATAACCAGTACTTTAATTCGTTTATCACGCTGTTGGAGTGAGAGACGCTATAGATTTTTTGTGAAATTGTTTCGATCTAAATGTATTTGTAACTAAAATTCAGTTCAGTGATTTTAAGTGATTCTTTCCTCTTCTTCGTTTAACCCTCCAAGCGGCGGAAACGTCTTTTTCCATTTTCAGGTTCATTTCAAAAGAATACAGTTCGTATTTATATGTATATTTTCTTAAACAATCATGGATTAATTACTCTTAAAATTTCAGACATATAATTAAATGCAAAAATGTTCGCTTCATGCACTTTGAAATCTAAGTTTTCTAACCTGAAAGCTAAAAGATCAAAATAATTGGGAGTTCAGAGTGTATCAGAAAATATCTACTGGAGATTTTGCTTAATAGGAGCTCGGCTTTCTCGTGTAGTATCAATCCATATTTAATAACCAGTACTTTAATTCGTTTATCACGCTGTTGGAGTGAGAGACGCTATAGATTTTTGGGAAATCGCTTCGATTTGAATGTATTTGCAACTGAAGTAAGTATATTTGTAACCTTAAATAACTCTTTCCTCTTCTTTGTTTAACTCTCCCCGCGGCGGAAACGTCTTTTTCCATTTTTCAGGTTCATTTCAAAAGAACTCAGTTCGTATTTATATGTATATTTTTTAAAATAATCATGGATTAAGGGCTCTTAAGATTTCAGAGATATAATTAAACACAAAAATGTTCCCTTCATGCAGTTTAAAAGCTAAGTTTTCTAACCTGAGAGCTAAAAGATCAAAATAATTGGGAGCTCAGAGTGTATCAGAAAATATCTGCTGAAGATTTTGCTTAATAGGAGCTCGGCTTTCTCGTGTAGTATCAATCCATATTAAATAACCAGTACTTTAATACGTTTATCACGCTGTTTGAATAAGAGACGCTATAGATTTTTTGGGAAAATGTTTCGATCTGAATGTATTTGTAACCAAAATGCAGTTGAGTAATTTTAAGTAATTCTCGGTCCTTTCCTTCGTTTAAAGATGCTTTGAGAATTTAAAGTAAAGGATATGACAGGCAAATATTAGGAACTGTTCGTCTTCACAATCTTTTTAACCTTCCAGCAGGAGAGCTAAAATTTTTTACACGAGCGGGCACGTGTCGTACTTTTTACGACACAATAAGTTTCTTCATTTTAACCCTTGCAGTTGTAAGTTACTTCATTATAGTAATAAGAGATACATCAGGAAAGAAAATCCTTTCATCAAGAGTGAAAATTAATTTTTATATTATTCGAAAAATCTAAAATTATACTGAAATCAGAGAAAGCAATGAGATTTAATACTATTATATTCTAAAAAAGGTAGTAAGGAATATATAATAATAAATAGTATAATATCAACTAAGATTGCGCAACAAAAACTTTCTTTTTAGTTTCTTATCATTGTCCTTGCATTCGAAACATTGAACTTTGAGAGTGAGAGTGATGCTTACAAGTATACTATATATTGCACCTACTGTTTTTCATGGATTTTGATGATCGTTTTATTTCTTTCAAACACAAAAAACAAGCTCTTTTTCCCAATGCTGGTTGTCATTCACTTGTTTTTTCAGTTTGTGATATATAATTTAGATTTAAAGACATGGTATTGTCATATGGCGATGATCAGATTTTTTGGGCTCGAGTAGTGAAGTGTTTTCATAAGACTGAAATTTTCAAGAAAATTCTTCGGCTTGGTGGATTATTGGCAGGCTTATAACATATTAGATAATTTTGACAATGTAAAATTAAACATTAAATCGCTGTAATGCGCACTGGGTATATAATTATTACACTGAAACGTTAAGATGTGAAATTCTTTTTCAAATTACACGAGCGAGCGCGCGTCGTAATTTTTACGACAGAAACATAAAACAGTATGAAATCACCTTGAAACTTGGACAAACCCATTTAATCCTGAAAAGAACGGTCGCATGTAGGAACAGCAATGACTTTCAGACAGTGTTGACTCCGAATGTGAGAACAGGGCAAGAAAATTCACGTTTGTCATAAAATTTGGGCAGGTGCACCCGCTGGAAGGTTAAAAACTCTTTTGTTGTCTAGTGATTTCTTTCAATTTTTCCTGTCTAAGATAGGGTGGCCGCCGTGGCCTAGTGGTAAGGTCCCGGCCTCGGGGCCGAAGGTCCTCAGGTTCGGAACCCGATTCCCTTGAAGATCCGCCGGGTATCTGGGCCTGCTGCACGCTAAATTAAATTTTGTGAGTCAAACATCCTCTCGCTGGGGTGGTGCGGAAGTTTAAAGAGGAGAGAGCCAGCTCAGGGGCAGTCTCGTTATCCTACCACGGTTCAAAATTATGCCCTAAAAATTATCTTCGTGTTGCTTCAAAAAGGGGCGATAATATAAATCAACTAAATTTAAGTTGTTTGCAACATATCTGAGAATTAATGGTGTGTTTTGCTCTCCTAAATACTGAAAACAGTGTCAATTCATTCTCATTTGGTACATGTCAAAGTTTTAATGCTAAATTAATTTGAGAATCTATTCGAGGATAATTGGCGTTACGCTACTACTCGGTAAAAGACAACTTGCATTTAAATGTTAAATGGACGCTACTACTCGGTAAAAGACAACTTGCATTTAAATGTTAAATGGACGCTACTACTCGGTAAAAGACAACTTGCATTTGAATGTTAAATGGACGCTACTACTCGGTAAAAGACAACTTGCATTTAAATGTTAAATGGACGCCACTACTTGGTAAAAGACAACATGCATTTAAATTTTAAACGGCATACCCAACTATGTCTAACCATTAGTGGTATCTCGTAAATTAGTTTCATCCTTTCGGACTACTGTTTTATTGCCTTTAGATACTACTCTCTGAATCATGAAATTAAGCATACTAGAAACAAGCCTCTAACGTGAAAGCCTTCAGCTTATGAAGCTTTGAAATAGTATTAATGAGTAAATAAATATAGTATGATAATATTACTGTTTCATTTTATTCTGTGCCTTATAGTTCAAATTTAGAAAAGCTATTTTTTAGATTTACCAGTCAATCAGAAACAGTTGGATTTTAGATAAAACATTTTAATATTAGATATCAATGTTATTATTCAATATATTTCTTCAAATCAAATTAAATAAATTTTGCTTCAGAGCCTTATTGCAGAAATTGTTTAGAAGGAAGTGCTGCTCATGTTTCTCCTTTCCAATCTGTTATCCAATAAAAACAATTCAATAATTACCTATCCAATACTGTTAAATAAAAAACTTCTTGATATCCCGTTAAAGAATAGACGAATGGAAATATCGTCAGTGGCGCGCGCGCACACGCACACACACACACACTCACACGGAGGGTATAGCATTATTTTGGCGCCACCTAGTCATATTTGCTTACTTATAGAATTCCCCAGAAAATGAATAATGCAGTAGATGTATTTATTGTATTTCTTAAATACAAATATAATTAAAGATTAGAATGCATTTACCCTATGATATAGAATTTATTTTCCAACAATGGTTACATAAATCTATCAAAATACATGAGGAATATTGGAAAGATAGTTAAAATAAAATTTTACTAATTTCTTTTATATAACTAATTAAACAAATTTTAATTGCTTAGTTGTTAAAAAATGAATACCCTTTTACTTGAAATCAATAATGCAAGCAAAGTTTTATAAATAGGTATTAAATTATACATAATTAATTTAAAAAGGGAAATTTTAATGTATGCCTTCTAGAAGCTTGGGTATTAACCCTTTCCGGCGGTGGTCGCAAAAGAGAACACCAACTTTAAAATTTTCTAAAAAAATCTCTTTCCACTTTGAAACCCGAAAAATTGTAGAAAAAGGCAGCTGATAGTTCTCCTTTTAGAATGTAGATGGCAGCACGAAGAAATATCGCTTTCATTTTGGAAAAAATTATAGATTTAAAATGCCCACATTTTTTGACTCGGAGATAGAAATTTTTTGTGAGTTCTTGACGTTTACAATTTAAGCAAATTCACTCGACCATTTTCTTCCAATATTCTTTAAGTTTTAAGTTATGATTTGGTGTAAGATTCAACATTATTGTTTGAGAATTTCAAGATGGTTGTGTCCAAAGGGGTCCTCATATGACAGGGGTATCCGCAAAGGGGTACGACTCCCTACCTCGGAATGAGGCAAGTTTTTTAAAAATGTAAATTCAATATCTCGACAATAAATTAAACCCATTCATGATGTTTTTTTCATATTTCAGAAAATTTAATGCCTTGTACCGGTAAGGGTTAAAACTGCGCAGATTTTTTCGACTCGAATATCCGAATCTTAATATTAAGAATAAGAAAATGTTGGCATGCATCACTCAATATTTTTTTATTTCCTTCCGTATCTCTCTGGATTAAAATAATAAAAAAATCAGTGAACCATTAAAAAGAGCAAGGATTGAAGATTCCATCTGAATAAAAATATCAATCGATTTTTTGGAAGCGCAGCTCTCCGATTTGTATCTCCACTCTCCGTTTCCTTTCAAAGCGGAAAATAAGAGAAGCATATTTTTGACTGTTGAGCCTTCGAGAAACCGGTTACAGTGTAGAATCTCTCTGCCTTGAATATCGTGGGAATTGGATAAAGAAGTTTTAAGATAAGATGCAGATTCACAAAAAGATGAGGAATTTTTTTACATATATTAACATAAAAGCATTCGTTGGGGATTATAACTGGAACCGTCGTCTCTCTTTCGCTTTAATGCTTAACTTTATACTTTATTCTATAACAAAGGAATATCTGCTTTCCATGGGAACAATTTCGATTTTAAATATATGAAAAAAAAAACAGACATTATAAGGAAACAGGATTTGGCATCACTTGCATAATGTTAGAAATGGAAAAAATCGTTGGCAACACATAAAATAACTTTTTTGTGCATAATGGCTCACGAAAAGAAATTGTCTGGTATATTACGCACTTTCTTTTTCGAAAGAGAAGCATTGATACTGTTAAAATAATGATAATACCAGAGCTTATGTGCTTTGGAATATTTTATAAGCTTTGAGTAAAAAATTTGGTTTCAGCGTGAAAAGTATTATTAGTAAAAGGAAGATTATTAAGTTTAGAAAAGGAAAAAGTATTATTTTAAAGGAATTAACATTGAAGGAAGAAACGCCAGATCTTAATATTGCTTGAAAAATTACGAAACGAAATTCAGAAAAAGGTACACATTTTGTGTATAATTTGTATTAAAAAATTCTTTCCTCCAGATTCTAGGAGATCTGAAATATGAACAGCAAAACCCTGGTTAACCGAAACCCTGGTTATCCGAAACGCCTCTAAAATCGCAAATACAAAATACACGTACTGTACGGAAATAATTGCGAAGGCGGGACTTTTTTGCGACGATATACCCACCTAACCTTCTTTAAAACCTCCCCAAAAAAGTCAGTGATTCATTTTAGAATGCTAAAATTAATGGGTATTAACAACTAGCAATACCCGCACGGCGTTACCCGTGGTGTCATGACTTCTACAAAACGAAAAATAAAGTCGTCATGCAATTACATAAATGAAAGTTTTGAAGACGAAATCAAAACAGAAAAATATATATTATTCATTTTGTCCGCTTTTTTCCCTCTCGACAATGACATTTACAACTGGCAGCATAGCTTTAACAAAATATAAAAAAAGCCCACATACAATTACAAAAATGAAAGTTTGGAAACCAAATCAGAACAGAAAAATATATATTATTCATTTTGCCCGCTTTTTTCCCTATCGACAATGACATTTACCCGTGGCAGCATAGCTTTAACAAA
>BGPR01035903.1:0-15749 GCA_013235015.1 Araneus ventricosus | reverse complement strand
AAATCGATGAAGGCGAAAATTATTTTCGACCACCCCGTTTCACAGAAAGCTAAAAATGAGTTAGAACTTTCAAAAATTGTTATATTTGACGTGCATAATAATTACATGCAATTTCGCAATTTTTTCAAAAATATTCGGGAAGATATAAAGGTTTTCTTAAAAAATCCTAAATTTTCCGCATATTTTTTGCTTATAATATGCAGAGTTTTCCAGTTAATTGATAAAAATAATAATGATGCTAAATAATGTAGTTAATTGATAAGTATTCATGGGTATTCAGGATATTATACTTCCATAATATTTAATATCACTAAGTTTCAAGAATATCAATTTGTGGAAAACCCCTCATCATTTAGTTTCTCTTAGAGTGTACCGAAATTCACCAAGTTGTAATGATGATATCTTTCTAAATATTAATGATATTTGATTGGAAGTTTTATATAAGTTGCCCTACATATCTGGCTTTGAAGTTATGAAAGAAAAGTTACGCTTCATTTCGCGCATGCACAGTAAATAATTATTTACTACAAATGCTCATATTCCCCGAAATATTCACAAATTTTCTTCCAAATGATAATGCTTCTTTAACATATTGTCAAGTATTCTGTAAGTTTCTTACAATTGAATGGGAAACTCTGCAGGTTATAAGTAAAAAACATGCAGAAAAATTTAGGATTTTTTAAGAAAACCTTTATATCTTCCCGAATATTTTTGAAAAATTTACGAAATTGCATGTAAATATTATGTGCGTCAAATATAACCATTTTCGAAATTTTTAACTCATTTTCAGCTTTCTGTGAAGCGGGGTGGTCCAAAATAATTTTCGTCTTCATCAATTTGTAGACGGTCCCATAAATGCTCTCGCGACTGAATCTTCACTGTAAAATGTGAGTTCAAGTCTAATGTTTACATGTTCAAAATTCTAAGAAAATATATGCGGATGTTCGGGAGACATTCGCAAAAATATGTAAATTTAAAAGTGTCCACATTAATTTGGCCACCCACTATACATAGGAACCTAAGAAATAACACTTTTGCTAAAATTGCATTCAAAATGATGATAATATTAGCTGAAAAACGTGAGAATGACAATTAAAAAAGCCCTAAAACTTTCACAAGTAGGATAGCTAAAATGACAACAAAAATCTCTGCTTTTACACCTTGTGAGAGTCAAAATGATATGCTAATAATGTTTAATAACCTGAAATGTTTATTGAATTTTTACATGTAAAGAGTGTTAAGAAAATCGTCCGATGAATGTACGGTGAAAATAACCGCACAAGCAGGATAACGGAGAACGACGTTTTATTCACGAATATTCCAGAAAACACGAAGAACAGGAAACAAAAAAACAGCACTTGTACAAATTAGTAACAGAAACAGACAGCAAATCACTAATAACAACAGTAACAGCACTTTCAATATCGATCCGCGTCTATCAGCTTACCAGCTCACATTGAACTCCAAAGAGATTCAAAGACGTTCAAACACATTCCAAAGACAAGCAATCTCATCACTCCGGGTATTTATACCTTGTCCGACAGGATGTAACGTCACATAGAATCATCTAGTACATTATCTATATCTCAGTTCCTAATAGAGATAGAACAATAATTCAAGCATTTTCAAGGTCATTCATTTTGTAGACTAAGTCGCAAAATTTTCGCCAAAATGGTAGCCAAATTTGTTGCCATGGCCGTGGGAAAGAGGGCCTAAGAAAATCTATGCAGATGTTCGGAAGATATTCGAAAAAATATGAAAATTTTAAAGTGTCCACATTAATTTGGTCACCCACTAAGTAGAAAAGTCGTACAATAAATCATAAGCTAACGTGAGCAAAAAAAAACTCATATAAGGTTTCTTAACATAAAAAATAAAAAAGGAAAAAACAGAATATTTAATGCTTTCTCTTTTTTATTCTTTTTTTATGTTTTCTGCTAAGCGAAAAAATTACGATAACCAGAGTTCTAATGATGCAGCGTCGCAATTTTTCATACATTTAAGTTTTGATTAAAATTACGAAATGAAATTATTAGAATCTTCTAGACCCATAAGAATGAAAGCGTTATTAAAGCTATTTATGGATATTATACTGTTTAAAAAATATAATCTACTGAGAAAATTGCTTATTTTACTTATAAAAATAATTTGAAACTTCCTTAAATTTAAAGAAACTATTGAGGACGAAGTAGTAAATTGCGTATTTACACTTTTTTTACTCTTTTTAATAGCGCTGTTGGTAAAACTTTGATAATAAAGTAGTTTCCATTTCCTAGATATACAGAATGTAGTTAATTCTTGCTCATGTGGCAAATATGAATTTTGCTACATCATTTTAATTTTTGAATTCATTACGCGTCTCGCAAGAGGAGAGCACGCGGGAATTGCAGTACGTAATCACACGAAAATAAGCGCTAGAAGCGTTTTAAATAAGATTTTGACATCGCGTGAATTGACTTTATTCACTTAACGCAAGCCTCTAGAAATAATTCAGTAGTAATGAAGAAATCGTTCATTAGTAGTCCAAATAAAATAAATTAAAATTCCCGTTTCCAGAATTCTAATGCATTCATAACAGACTGGCCAGTCCATAGTCGACAGACTATTTTGTGCTTTTTTCCATAGCGTTGCAGACTCCATAAAACAACAGACTGACGCAGCAAACCGTCTAGACACATGAAGGTCGAAGCTTGTAGTCATCGGCCAATGGAAACGCTCAATAATAATTCTGTTTTGAATTGAAGCTGTTTCCTTATATACTAAGAAGTTTATTAGGCGAAACTCGAGAAATCTTTTAAAAAGGTCATCATTCCATGAGACGTTTATATCTAGTATGCGTCATTATGAATTGTCGAAAATTTCTTGTCAATCAGTATTTTGTAGGTACCAATTTTATTTTTAACTTTTAATCCCGAGGCGACTTTTTTCTTCTAGCCCTTTTAAAACCGGGAGTTATTGGGAGGAAGCGACATGAATTGTACTCTAAAAACCTGGGTGGTCGTTTATCCCACCCCTGCTACAACCTTCCCTTAAGGCGCATGGAAATGGGCAACGATAATTGGACATCCTACCGCGCGCATCTCCTAAGCGATCTCAGAACCTCACCTAACCTTAAAAGAAGCCCGCCTCAGACCGGCCTTTGGCGTTGTTAAGGGGAAATTTTTAGACCGCCCCGCTCGGTGTGAGAGGGTTAAGTTTCATTTTGTTTTTCTTTCTAACTTTGCTTCTTGTAGTGTATTCTCACTGTGATTTTGTGTCTCTTCTACATTCATGTCCATAAATTAAGGATAATGAAGTTCAGGCAAAGAAAGAAACAGAAGCAAAACAAATTTGATTTATTTTTAAAGTCTATTTATTAAACAAAAGGTAAAGAGCAAAACAGATGCTATATGTTTGACGTAATTAATAAAAATTGCGATTTTTACTCCCTGGAGCAAATTTCAAAAAAGAACCTATTTACAAAAAGCAGTATAACATGGTTAGTATGATGGTTAATACGGAGTACGTCTCCCGGACGATGCAATACAGGCCTTACAACGCCTAGGCATGCTGAGTATCAAATTATCAATCTGATCTTGGGGAATATTACACCACTCATCAAGCAATGCCCTCCGAAGTTCCGGTAGACAGGTGGGAGGGGGTTGACGGGCTGCAATTCGTCGGCCAAGCATATCCCACACATGCTCTATTGGATTCAAGTCCGGTGAGTATGCTGGCCAATCCATAC
Source organism: Araneus ventricosus (assembly GCA_013235015.1). Lineage (NCBI taxonomy): Eukaryota > Metazoa > Arthropoda > Arachnida > Araneae > Araneidae > Araneus > Araneus ventricosus. The sequence continues at coordinate 12,022 of BGPR01035903.1, read as the reverse complement.
GGGTGATATCCTCCGATTGAAGGCATTCGTCTACAATGTTTGCACGGTGAGGACGGGCGTTGTCATCCATAAACAGAAATTCAGCACCCATGGCGTCCCGAAACAAACGTACATGTTGTTCCAGAATGACATCCCGATAGATGTGGCCTGTCATCGTTACACTCTGAACATGCAGGTCAGTTCTGGAACCAAGAATAATTCCTCCCCAAACGAGCCATCCTGCACCACCGTAACGGTGTCGTTCAATGGTGTTCTCTTGGTGGTAACGGGTACCTGGCGCTCTCCATATGAAAGTCCTGCGAGAATCAGACTGCAAACTAAACCTGGACTCGTCGGAAAACATCACACAAGACCACTGTTGCGGTTTCCACAATGCATGCTCTCTACTCCAGGCTAATCCCAGGCGACAGTGAGTTGCGGTAAGTGGAACACATCTGACAGGCCTACGAGCATATAGACCAATGTGCCCTAAGCGTCTGTACATGGTCTGCCTTGAAAGTGTCGTACCGGTTGCTGAAGAGAGCTGACGAGACAGGTCTGATGCTGTGCTCCGTCTGTTTCTTTTGGCAGTAACTGCCAAATACCGGTCCTCATTCGGCGTTGTAACTCGAGGGCGACCTGTGCTGTAACATCTACTCACATTACCATCGTTTTGGAATCGTTGCCAAAGCCTGGAGATGACACTCTGTGGGATTCCAAGTTCTTCGGATACTTCCAGTTGGGTACGTCCACATTCCAGTCGTCCGATAATTCTACCACGTAAAAAATCATCCAAATGCTTCCTTTGTGCCATAACTATGCGGTTATTGCACTGAAAGGCTTTTAAAGCGCTTGTGAACAATTTTACTTCTTTGCCACCATTCCTTATATACCCCTCTCTTACACTCTCGTAATTGTCACGTACTGCGCGATCGGGTATTTTTTCCTGTAATTTGCATATTCTTCTTCAAGATGTGTGTGATAATTCTACAGGTGAAATTTTTATTTTAGAGTTCAATTTCTGTGTGATTCTGAATTATCCTTAATTTATGGACATGAGTGTATATGTGCTTGTGACGCTGCCTGTTTTTCTTTCCGTTACGAATATGGTTCAATCAAAAATTTTAGCCTATTTTCGAAATTAATAAGTGGAATTTTGAGACACGTTGTATGCATTCATTACTAGCAGCTGGACTCTTTCGAATTGCCATTTACTCATATTTTAGAATTTTATTGACCTGTGGCTCCTTAAATTTACAGCGCATCAAAAGAATGAGCGAAAAACATGTCACAGTTTTGTGGCATGCATTTAAACTGAGAATTACTGTAATCCCAACACAATCTTTGTATGTGGGTTCTCTTTTGGCAGATTTGTTGCTGAAGACATCAGACAGCCAGATTTCTCTCTAATAAATCGGTAAAAAAATCTTTTCAACTTTTCATCTGGATGACATGATTTTTAGATTTCGCATTCGTGAATAAGAAGGCACATTCTTCCTCAGGTTTTCTTGTATGTCTCCGCAATATATCGAATTTCGAATTGAGCTTCCTAGTATAGTGAAGTGAAACGAGTAAGTATTTTGGAAAATACCCTCTTCCTGTAGACCTATTCAGTTTGAAATTTCATGCAACGTTGATGTAAAGACAAGATACTACATTTCCCTGATCTAATTGACTCCATGGTTCAGTTTCGAGGTGACATACACATAGACGAACGCCCTCTCGAGTTCTTGTGCCTAGAGCAGACACAAGACTATAACAGGCCTATTCCTATTAACACAAGATGCTCAACAACATTAATTACTACGATATCTTCACGATAATGTGCGGCACACACAATGTCGAACAACAAAGTGGAGATATCGCACAGCACACTGTGCTAATAGGATTATTCCTTGCCTGGTCTTTTTCTTCTTCACTTGGTATATTTCGGGTTACAAGAAGCTTCTTTTGGCGCAAGTCAAGCTTCTTACAGAAAAATTTCCCAAGTTATTTTAATCCTTTCCGAGCATGTAATTCCTGAGAAAGTATGCTGGAATGGATTCTTTGTTCGCTTGCTATAGTTTTTTCAAGTAGAATTTCTTTTGTCTTTATGCTTATTTGGAATGTTTTTTTTTTGTGCTAATAGGGATATATTCGCATACAGATGGAGGCGAATAGGACAGACGGACGGATGGCCATACATGCATACAAAATTCCAAAAATTGCAACTTTCCGATTAAGACTTATATTTAGAAAGAAGTTTTTTCATCCTTGGAGGTCGAATTTTTTCATATTTTAATCCTTTCTCGATGTACACTTCTTACAGTTCTCAATGAAATGTATGGGACACCTCTGTAATTCTGGTATATATTATTGAATCTTTACAAAACGATTGTCGATTTTAATGGCTCTAGAGGACAGGTTTATTCAGAACAAAAAACTGATTAACCGAGTTAATTAACATAGTTAATGAACAGCTACCTCGAAATTTTCCCATTAGGCCTATCAATGTTTTACGCTTTATCGACTCCCCGTCGTGAAATTAGCCTCCCCATAAATTTTTATACAGTTGTGATGATTATTTCGAGAGTTATAGGGTTTTGAAAAATGGCGTTTCCCATGTTAAATGAATTTTAGGAACTTTTGACGATATACCGGAAAGTATTATATATTTCTCAAAAACATTTTCACTCACTAAAAGAACACTAATTATTTACATTAAGTCAAGAGAAAAATTCATTAATAAAAATTTAAATATTTCTAAAAGTTTTTAAAAATATGACTGCGAAAAAAAATGAATTGTAAAATAGTAAAATTTTTGCATGAGAGAGAAGCGGAGGCGTTATAACGCCGGTATCCAAAAAATCAAGTGTCATCATCAATCAATATAAAAATCAAAAAACATCACTCTTCATAAAACTAGTGCTTCAATAAACGTAGACCGATAAAAAAAAATATACAGTCCCTCAAAAAGTGGGCGTTGCCTGCAACACTGGAAATTTGCAGCTTTTTATAAATATTTCGAAAACTATTATAGATATGCACTTGATTTTTTGGATACCGGCGTTATAACGACTCCGCTTCTCTCTCATGCAAAAATTTTACTATTTTACGATTCATTTTTTTTCACAGTCATATTTAAAATTTTTTAGAAATATTTAATTTTTTATTATGAATTTTTCATGTCTTAATGTAAATAATTAGTGTACTTTTAGTGAGTGAAAACATTTTTGAGAAATGTATAATACCTTCCGATATATCGTCAAAAGTTCCTAAAATTCATTTAACATGGGAAACACCATTTTTCAAAACCCTATAACTCTCGAAATTATCATCACAACTGTATAAAATTTTATGGGGAGGCTAATTTCATGAGCGGGAGTCGATAAAGCGTAAAACATTGATAGGCGTAATGGGAAAATTTCGAGATAGCTGTTAATTAACTATGTTAATTAATTCGGATAATCAGTTTTTTGATCTGAATAAACCTGTCTTCTTGAGACATTAACATCGACACTAATTTTGTGAAAGCTAGATAATAAATACCAGAGTTACAGAAGTGTCCCATTTATTCCGTTGACGACTGCACATGAGGAAGTAGAAAGTAGACGTCGTATATTTTTGCTTATTATATCAGATTACTCCTTTACTTTACAACGAGAAGCTGTGTCAACATGGGTAACCAGCTTATTAGTTTTGGAATGCCTCTAGAAGGATGTCATTCATCTAGTAAGTAATAAGCAAAAAAATAGGCCAAATTAATAGTTCAGTTGCTATCAAGGTGGACTCCACTTCCTGCACATTGCATCATACGAGAGTAAGGTATATTTCCTAATTCAAACGAAAATATCAGGAAAGTTTAATCAATTGTTTGAGTCTTTAAATTACGCGAAATCCTACCCTTAAGCGTGTGCACGCTATATCCAGACGACAGCTTAAAGGTATAGCAGGAGTTCCATTCGTTTCTTGGACTTATGTGAAGTCCTTATCCTTGAAAATAAGGATAGGTACTAAGCCAAGTCGGATTAATATCTGCAGGGATGGCGCCGGGGGGACGGACGAGGGAGCCAGGGCTCGGGGAGGAAAATTTTTGTCCGGAGTATTCAACTGTAGTTGATAAATAATGATCTGGCGAAAATTTGAGACCAATTTCATTAACCTCGTCCCCCGTACAGCAGGTCGTGCACCCCCCTCCTTGTCGGGAAGACCGCGCCCAATGATTATAAGTAGGGTAATGAGACTTAGTCACACAGGTGAGTACTAGGGGGACTTTCAATACAGGGTATCGCATGATCAACAGACCATTCTAACGTCACAGAGTTTTTTGGTAAACAACTGCGGGAACCAAAGGAAATCTCATTGGCGTTGCTAGAAGTACCTTTGCTCATGTTGTGAAATAAAATAAATCTTAAACAACATACAGATGAATTTATAATAACTGTAGAAAATATTTAAGCTATGTTTTCGCAATTAACGATGGATTTGAAAGAAAATATGTGAAAAATTAATAATGTTTCTTATAACATTGTATCTATTTATACAAAATATCCACTCATAGTAATGACAAAATCTCATTTTCATTTCAGATATCTTGCACGATAAGCCGCCTTTTTTTTCTGCGCTTTGGGCAAATTAAAAAGAAAAGGTAGAATTTCTACATATGTTTACGAAAACAAAGCCAGCGATTTGTTTCTCTTCATAGATAAAACCAGTGTGAAACAGGATAACACTAACATGCTTAGAAGATAAGAAAGAGAAAGTTATGCAGCTTTCCAGGAGCATATGTACTAATTTATCAGCCTGGTTGTCTGTCAGGATGGCCGAGCGGTCTAAGGCGCTGCGTTCAGGTCGCAGTCCACTTCTGTGGGCGTGGGTTCGAATCCCACTTCTGACAATTAGTGCTTTTATTAAATCTTATTTCTTTCTTAGAAATTTTATTTTTACTTTCTCGTATGCGAAGTACACGCTGAAAAATTACTGTAATCGTCGAAAACATCTATAAATCCCATGAATCTACACGTTTTAAATTTCTCTGAATCTGTAAAAGCCATTTTTGCCTATAAGGTCTGCCTATAATAATCTGATAAGGTGAAATCTGAAATCTTAACCCCAACACTATAGACCTGTACCAAATTTTGGACTTGATCGAGCTAAAGTGATATTGTGTTTGCATTTGAAGACGAGAATTCACAAGCAATCAGTTAGGTGAATGACATTCGACACATGTTCCTTACATATCCATTGTATTTTTGCATCAAATTAGGGATTAAAGCGGGTACGTTATATATATGTTCCTTCGATGAAAATGAATAAGAAAATCGAAGACGTAACACTGTCGATTTTTTCGATTCATTTTTCACTTTGGGATGCTGGGCAACGTTATTTTCATTTGTCAACAACCCACACCGACCCAACCTACCCGGATGGGTGTAAATTCAAAATGGGCATGTGGGAGAAATTTGGAAACTAATTTTGGCTAATTGCCTATTTTGAACATCGTGACGCATCTTGTATTGTTAATCGATATTTTGCTATCATTAATACTATGGAAGCTGCTCCGCTACACGGTGTGTTTTTGGATGCGAATTCATCTTTATTCGCTTGTGATAGACGTGTCTAAAAGGAAGAACGTACTGAGATGGATTTCGTGCCTGCGCATTTTGAAATAGATTTAATATACCGTATTCTTATGTTCACACACACAATATTGCATATTAAATAGTCAAAAATTAAAAAAAAAAACCATCTTGATTGTTATATCCTTGTTATATTTATGTTAATACAGTACTGTTTTAACTGTATCTTAAAAATAGACAGACAAATCAATAGACCGCAGACAAATCAATATAAATGTACAACTTCCAAATCTGATCTCTGTGTCAAAATTAATGCTGTATTCGAAATTTGAAACTTGCCGTTGTTTCTTGGCTGGATCAATCAACGCAATATCGATATTTTAACATTTTTCTCGTGACTAAAAAAAAAGTTAGACGTTTTTATTTTTTATTTTATATCTCATTTATTTCTCTTTTTTGGATAGTTTATTTCTCAGATATTTTCAAATATTGTAGCAAAAGGTCTCTCTGTGGTGTATGGTGTAAACAGTCCAACACGCAGGATAATGGAGAATGAAGATTTATTTACAAATATGCAGGAAAACACGTAGCACAGATACAGGAAACAATAGTTCTTGCACAGATCACCAATGTAAACAGACAACAATTCGCAGGTAATAACAGTTCAGCACTTTGTTATCTAACAACACAAACAGTCAGCAAATAACTAATGACTAGTAGACCATAACTGCACCTTCAATAGCGCTCAGCTCACCAGCTCGCACTGCGGGTGGAACTCCAAAGGCATTCGCGCTCCAAGGTGATCCCAATCGATCAAAGACGCTCCTTTAATCTAGGCACCGTCCTTAAATATTGTCTCCGACAGTCCATGACGTCACATGGTGTTTTCTCGTGTATTCCCTTTCCTAATAGAAATATCGAGAAAAGGGGTGCATTTTCGGGAATCATCTATTTGTCGCCAAGGTCGCCAAATTTGTCGCCAAATCGCCAAAATGGTCGCCAAGCTCAGGGTGCCATAACTGTCGCTGAGGTCACTCCATGCTTAACCTTGTAAAACTCTCTTCCCAACCATAAGACTCGCATTGCTGGGAAGCGACTTTCCATGTTTGTAACAATATATTGTTTCTCATTTTTTAAGGGCTGCGAATTTACAATATTTTGCATTCGTGTGATTATTATGCTACGCGTTTGACGTGAATTGTCATTATTTCTTCTTACTACTGTCCTAAGAAGCGTGTAAAGGCATCGGGAAGTGTTCCCTCAGCGCACACTTCCCGAATTTAAAAATTAAAACTCATTATTTTAAATGTATTAATTTTTGTTATTATTTTCCGCTATATAATACAGATTTACAGTTTAAAAGAAGTTGTGTTACATATATAATACAGCCGATTTAGAAAATACAGAATTTATGAGACCATTCAGAGTTTATTCATATCATCTCTTATGCAACTGTGTTGGAAGACATTTTTAAAATATTGTATTGAAATTCGTAAATAAAGTATTAAAGTATCCGTAGCCAGACGGTTTAAAATATAATGTCTGTAGTTTATTAAATTTACGAAGTCATTGTTTCTGTTACGATAGTAAGATCATAAAACTCAGAAGTTTATGTAGAAAGACCTAGTTGCAAGTTCGCTTTATTACAGTTACCTGACAACAGCTGAAGTTCGAGAATTGCGAATGGAATCATTTCATTCTTTACATGATATGCGTCAAATGCGTGTGAATTACACTTTGAAACTCACTGCGCATGTTGCAGGAGGAAGAGAAACTAATCTGATATCACAGCACAGGGTTAGGCAGCGCATGGCAAGTGAAATATCATGAATAGATAACGTTTATCAAAGTGTCCACGCCACCACGTGAATTGAAATTTCTATTTTCTTGTTTCCGAAGTACATAGAGAGAAAGCATTCAACTCATTAATTCTGATGAATCTCCACTTTTTAGACCTCCATGAGTTCGATAAAAAAACTCATTTTTAGAATCATGTCTGTCTGACTGAAAACACTACAATTCTAACTTGCAACGAGCAAGAAGGTTGAAATTTGGTACGTGCTCTTTATATCAAAATTGTAGATTTCTATCAATATTGGACGAAATCTATATGGAGGAAGTCTATCTGTCTGTCCACCCGCTCGCAAGTGAACATGATAACTTATAAACACAACAAATCAATAGATGAAAGTTGGCATACAGCTTTTTATCACCATAATTGTACACTGTAAAAAATATCCGTTTTCCCCCCGGACTTTTTCCGTATATTTGACGGTTTAAAGCTGTTTTGCTAACAAAACGGTTTTTCACCGTTTTCCGCTCCAGCCATAAACGGTTTAAAACCGTCAGTTGAAATTTTATTTTTCGTCATACGGTATTGCTTTCCGTACGATATCTTTCCCTTTTCTTAAATGTAATTTTATTGCATTCATTTCATGTTTTTAATAGGGTTCCATCTCCGCTATTGTTTACACATGTTGCAGTAACCTGTTGTCACTCATGAAAGCTAACCTTAAAACACGTGTTCTGGCAATAGTTGATTTTTACACCACTAGGTGGCGCCACTAGAGCTATAGTGACTTTAAAACTCAAATAGATTATTTTTACTTCATTTTATGAAGTCTCCGGTGGTCTAGTGGTTAGAGCGACTGCCTTTTATTTCTAAGAACGCGGTTTCGATCCCCGGCTCAGAGGAGTTAGAAGTTTTGTCACCATCTTGCATCGAAATCGTCCAAGTAAGTTCAATTAAAAATTATATTAATTAAACTAATTGAAATTAATAATTAAGCCTTGATTAATTAATATTCCTATTTGATAATACACATCAGTACATTTCAACTCAACTCGAACAGAAGGAGAAAAACAACTCAACTCAGTCGATGACTTAATTTTTACGGAGAAAACTTGATTTCATACGGTAAAAAACCGTTGTGCCTACGGATTTACTTCGTAACTTTTACGGTTTTGCACAACCAACCCAGCTGCCAGTTTAAAACCGTAAATTTTACGGGATTTTTTTTACAGTGTAGATGAGTTTTAAAATTTTGAAAGAAATTGGTCGAAGTGTTGATTATCTGTCAGACTGTCTATGGGTGGGCATATGAACGCGATAACGATATGCCTACGGCTAACTACCAACGGCCTACATGCACGACGGGTCTTCATTGGACTCGGGTTTCGAAACTGAAAAAAACCCGGCCCCGAGAACGAGACCTTACCACTAGGCTACCGCGGCCCCATCAACCAGAGGAAACAGGCACAAATGCTTATCGATTCTCTTCCCTGTATCACGAAGATAAACAGAAAATGCACCTCATTGTGTGCATATAAGAGGAGAGCTCCACCATTGGTTCACTGTATCAGCTTAGCTGCATGATGAATAATGATGAATCTTTTCACTTGAAGAACTAAAACGAATTTGAAGACTATGACATCGCCATGTATAACTTATATGAAGATTAACTAATGTGCAATAAATGAAATAATAGTACTAAAAGTGAACCCATTTTCACGAATTTAATTAACCATAGAAGGTAATTCATTCATACTTTTGTTATTCTAGTCAGCTGCGTTTGTGAATTTTCACCATAAATCTTTCCTGCTGTCGTAAAAAATGAATTTTTGAAAAGAATTAGACATGATTTCAACCATATTTTGCCAAAACATTCAATTATTCAACACTGATATGGCATGTCTAAAAATAATATTTCGTTTTAACAATATTTCAATATTAATTGTTTTCTACGTATATTTATTATTACATTCATTTTTATCTTTGAGAAAAATGAAGAAAGAAAACCAAAAGTAAAGTTGGACGTAGTAACGCGATAGAGAATCAACTCTAAATTGACCAATTTGGGATGCAGCAGGTTTCGCAATACCTTACAGAAAAAATGCTAATGCAGCGTTTTTCCAAAAATGATCATTACATTCAAAGTACTCTGTCGTACTACCAATTCGTGAGGTTTGTTCAGTTTCGTAGTAAACTACGCATACGTAGAACAAACCCGCCGAGTCGCAGAAGGAATTTGAACCTACATTGTTCGACAGGCGTCAACTCGTCTGGGAAATGACAATGCATGGCGATTCCAGGTGCAGTCATAACAAACGAGCTTAGGACAGATGGTGCACCGGGATTCTGCACAGAAAGATGGAGCGACGGAGTAGCCAATTTGACGGGAGACTGGACAATTGAGAATATCGAAAGGTGGACTTGATAGATGGGGGGCAACATTTGCCTTTGTAGGTAGAGAGCTAGCGAGAGATAAAGAATGGTCAGAATTTTCGCAGATGGTGAAAAGGAATGCCACATTTCTGTTGATGAGACCCTGATCGTTAGATAAAAACGGGGATTTCGGTTTTTCTGGGGGGAGTTGGACTTCAGCTAGGCTGAAGAGAGCGTTAGTTTTTCTTCGGATCGAGACTCGTAGGGCTCCCGTCAGGGATTGGATCCGGACCTCGGGCGATCTCGTAGGAGTTTACGTAGAACTCCGGAACTTTTATGATTTTTCTCAGCAGAGTGCAGGTTGGTTCAGTGAAAGTTACACCCAATTACTCTTCTAGAGTTATAGTTCCTCCCTTCGAGGTCATTTTGATTGATTATTTGTAAATGTAAGCATTCTGATCTAGAAAATGTATATTGCAAATGTATGTTAATAGAATATAGCTGTAAATAAAATTCGGAAATGCTACAAACTGTCTGCATTCGCCTCGAATTTGATCAGCCACAAAACCGCAGCCATCGGCCGTGACGCTACGGTGGATACAGTTTGAAATAGTGAACCTCCAATTCATATGCTGATACTCAGCTTCCGATTGCATAACTATGTCCAATCACATTTCGTACAACTTGGATTTGTGATTCCAAGAGTAAAGATGCGTGCGATTTTATTTATTAACTTCTTATGCTGCGTTAATGTAAAAAAAGACTCGATTTAGTATGTATTGCAACTTGTTAATTATCAGTTTGAAAAACACCCGAAGAAACAAAGGAAAAAAGAGACTCCGTCTTAATTCGTCTCCATTTTATTAGAAAACAACCAATACATGTGATGGCTGTAACTGTCTCTTCGACAGAAAAAGAGAGAAAGTCGGAAACTCTGTACGTGAAAAAAGGGGAGGTGGTAAAGGAAATATGTTTAATTGATTTTCAAATAAAAAAACAGCCATTTTTTGTAATGAAAGCTAATTATATCCTCTTGATCTTAAAAAAATTATTCACAACACTGAAATACCTGGATATCTAGGTCTTCTTTTGCAAAAACTCAGCACTTCTATGAAAAAAAAAAACAGAAGGGGAAAAAGAAATAAGGATTTTAATATAAAAGAAGCTAAAAAAATCTGTATTAGTTTTTTCTCTTTAATTTCTGAATTGAGTATTTTCAGATATTTTAAATAACTTTTAATAAATCTTAATACGTTAGAAACTCATTTTTCTTCAAAACAATTGATGCTAGAAGCATATTTGAATACTTTTAATTGGAATTTATGCTCAAATCAAACAAGTTTCTAGTAACAAACTTATTTCAGTATTATTTCTGGGAAGAAAAATCAACATGGTATCATTCAGTTTGACTGAAATAATAGTTGAATTGCTCTTTTAGAATCTGAATATTTAATTAGATGTATTATTTCGCATTTTAGGTGAAATTTTGATTTTATTATTGCCAGAGACATTTCTTAATTCGATTCCATTAATCTTTATATATAAAAGGCAAATACATTGATTCACTCACTGACTTACTCATCACGAAATCTCCCAAACCACTGGGACTAGAAACTTGACATCTGGCAGGCGGTTGCTTCTTAGGGAGCAGGTGCTCATTAAGAAAGGATTTTTTGAAATTTTAATTAGAATTTAAATTATTTAAAAATTACTTTAAATTTTAACGTTTTTCCGGAATAACTTCGGATCCTATTATCGCAAAATACCATTTTTACATCATCGTAAAGATAAAAAAACTAGTTTTTCAATGACACCGATCTTATTTCCACGCAACATTTTATTCAATTTTAATTAATGTTTCAAAATGTTTTAAAACATGAATTGTAACAATGTTTTTATTATTGTAAATAAAATTCAAACCATCTCATTATTTCAGCAAATCTTTTATTTACGCGCTTTTGCAATTGTTACGGTTGTGATAGTATAAATTGTTTTCTTAGGACTAAGAATTACAAAAAGGCAATAGTGCTCGGGAAAACTAACTAATTTTTAAATTTTATTGTCTACCTCCTATACTCTGGGTCTTTTAGATGTCTATGAATTTTTTGCCTCCTCGCTTTTTGTACCCACTGGCTCATACGGGCCTCCAGCATGTTCGGCTTTCGCGACCATATTCAGCGTTAATCATTCTACCGATGAGTGATAGATGAATTGAGTGAAAGTTATTTGAAACTCAGTTTGTAAGTTTCGTTAGGTGCGATGCATCATACAGAAATGTATCGCTGGCATTTTAAAATTTACGTCTTTAAATATTTTACTA
>BGPR01035902.1:0-15749 GCA_013235015.1 Araneus ventricosus | reverse complement strand
TCGTAGTTTTCTGTTTTCCCATATCTCACACAGTTTTCGAGATCTTCTCGCTAACTGGTAGACAAACTGGAATCTGGACTTAGTTCCTCGAGGCGATATAAGCGGTCTCAAGAAGCGTAATAGTCACTTTACATACATATCTAGACATCACTTTCACGGCTGTATATTTTGGTGCTCAAAAGTTAAAATGATGAAATAGGATTTTATTGTCCACCCTGTAAACACTGAGTGTTTGAAATACCCTTACGTCGGCTTCAATTCCTTATTTTATTGACCTTACAAATATAGGTAACAGTTGCCGAATTTGGACCAGTTTTTCAAACTCCAATTCTATTAAATTTTTCCACCGTAAAATGGGGAACTTATAATGCAACAATGTAGATCTGGTTTATGGAATTATTTGTTAGAAAAAATGCTACGCTGTGGCAGTTAGCGAACAAGTGTTTCGATTTAGATATCATTAATTAAATATTTTAACAAAAGACTTATATTCCTTACGCTGTTTTAAAGTAAGTAGCAAAATGTATTATCATATCCTCAGATAAGAAACTTGTTCGGCTACAGTTTACTGTAATAATTTATTTAAATAGTTCAAGGATAAGGTTAGGGTTTTTGACGTAGACTTACGTCTCTCTATAGTGGTCTAATGGTGTGTCGGGAAAGGAAAAAATTATGACGCTTTTCGTGGTATTTTTAAACGCTTATAGCCCCGCAACCAAACAATATAGAAAGTTGGTTTTAGTTTCATTTAACAGAGAAAGGTTGGCATTGAAGATTGCAAAAAGAATTTTAGAATTTGGAATTACGGTTTAGTCACAGTCGATCTTCAAAGTTGGTGAAAATCACTAAAAATTTTGATGACGTCACAGTGACTGATGTACGCGCGCGCGCGCGCAGACTAAGGCAATTCAATCATCGATCTGAGGTTCACGCGAAATATTACTCAAGAATTGTTGAATTACGTTGTGCTAAAGTTAAACGCCTATAGCTCCGCAACCAAATAACATAGAGAATAGGTTTTAGTTTCATTTAACAGAAAAAGGTAGACATTGAAGTTTGAAAAAAGAATTTCAGAATTTGGAATTACGGTTGTGGTACGGTTACGGTAAATTGGACTGTTTGATTTAAACAATAATATTGATTTGGGACCATAATATTGAACTAGAGGAATAGCCCAGAAAAAGCAGTTATAATCACAAATACTCCTCATGAATTAGAACTACAACAAACCAATAAATAAAAGAAAAGAACATTAAAAAAATCAATTGTTGATTCAAAAAGAACAAAAACTAAGGTTACAAAGTTTTGTTTCATATGTGAGGAAACAAAAAAAAGAAGAAAAACTGACGAAGCACATAAAATGTCATACTTGAGTTCATATATTGCGTGCTGGTGTGAATTTGACAATTAAAAATTTCTTTTGCTTTAATTGTATTTAAAAAAAGGGTGGTCTAATTTGGGAAACCTGTTTCCTTAATTATGCCGATGACTAAATTTCTTTAAACTACTTTTTTTACCTACTTTAAAATGTATTTCATAAAAAGTTAATTATGTTGTTCTGAGAATAAATAAACTATTAGAGAATTCTACTGCTTCCTTTTTTTATTAAATTTACTTCTCTATCACTGAACAATAAAAAAAATTTTCAAGTGATCCAAATTCGACAATCTTCCTCTGTGTCAAATCACAAAGCTTCGTGAAATAGGTACAGAACTTTATGAATTCAGTCAGAAACTGCTGGGGAAAATAGAACTGCAAATATTGCATTTCTTAAACTACAATAAATTATTTTATAAAATTTAAAATTTTCATTTTTATGCTTTATCGGTATCACTTATTGAAATTTTATGCATACTCTTCCAGTGAATAAAATGTTCCCCATACATTGATTAGATGGAATGCAAAATTTCAGGAACGCTTTTTAAAAAAATCCCGGATATATGCAAAAGACAAACTTAAACCTTAATTTAGACCGTAATCGATACCCCTCGGAGAGTGAAATTCATGTCGATGACTCATTATTCAGGGATCATTCACCAATTTCCAAAGGAAAGAATAGTTATGTAAAGAAATAATAATGCTGCTAGTTTGTGAACTTTGGAAAAATAGTACCTATACAGAGGTTAAAAAGTTTGTTCAAAACAATTTCCATCTACGCCAATACAGATTTGCATTTGTCTGAAAACACTTCTTTTATATTCGATGAATCTCATTTTTGGTCATTGTAAAATATTTATAGGTTTAGGTTAGTTTAGTTATATTAACGTCCTATTCAGAAGCAAACGAGGGCTATATTGGAATGGACCTAGCAATTTTGAACCATGGTCAGATGACTATGGGCAACGGTTGAGCTGATACTCCATCTCCAAACTTTCGCGCCACACTAGTAGGGGAACGTTTGACTTTTTACGTCAGAGTAAACATGAACTGAGTAACCATAATGAGGCCAACATTAAAGGCGGATTTTATAGAAAGAATTGCGTGGCGGATCAATCAGAGGCAAAAACTGCTATAATATGGAAAACATAAGGGCGTAAAGCCAGCGGCAGATTTTGCCACAGCGTAAAATTGTTTTGATTGCCCTTCCCCAAACCAAATGTCGTACATTCGCCGTTGAGTTAGCATTGCGATGTACGTTAGCATTGCGATGGCTGGCCTTCGGTGCTATGCATAGTGTATGCATAAAATATGCATAGTGAAATGCAAGCATGATGCATGATATTAAAGACGTTTGATGCAAGTTGATTTAAAGTGAAACCATTCTGCGGAAGAATTTGGTTTCGCGTACACATGGTTTCCCCAGTAGCGATTTTTTTCACAGGTGGTAGAGAGGTGCACACTTCTTACCTCGAGATCTTAGGAAGGAGGGGCTCAAAATCTATTCGCTCTAAGTCGACGGCGAATTTACTACTTTGGAGTGGGGGAGGACTTCAAGGCAATTTTGCGCCTGTGGGCTCATATTATCAAAATCCGTGACTGGATGTCTCGTGCATGAATTGCCTAATGAAGCTCTCGTACAGCGACGAGAAAGTTTGCAAGTGGTCGTTCGAGTAAATCGAATCTCCTTCAATTCTTTTTCAACCATGACAGATGGGTGACATTGCTTTTGGTTTTCAGATAACATATTCCTAGCTGAAACTCGTTTTTATCTGCGATTATAACTCTTTATTTTTACGACACTTAAAAATTGCTCGTATTTTGTGTTTGAATTGAAAAATAATTATGATAGTGAATAAATAAATGAAAAACAAAGATAATATTTAATTTTTCCTTCTCCGAGTTTAATTTTCCCAGCTCATTGTTTGGTCTCGGCTTCAAGACAAGAGAGTTCCAGGTTCAAAACCCGATTTCACCAAAGATCCGTCGTTTATCCCTGATGCACGTATAATCTGACGTCGCCGGTCAAACGTCCTCTCGCTGCTATGTCGCAGACGTTAAAAGAAGGGGTACTGGCGCCGGTGTCGTTTTCGTCATCTGACCACGGTTCAAAATAACTGGGTCCGTTCCAACATAGCCCTCGTGTTGCTTCAAAACAGGACGTTAATATAAAATTAAAACTTAACTCATTGTTTACAACATTTAGGGATCATGTAGAGGAAAATAGTTTAAAGAAATTAAGTCATCGGTATAATTAAGGAAACTGGTTGTCAAGATTGGACCACTGGTTTCCCAAATTGGACCACCAATGTCTTTAAGCACAATTAAAGCAAAAGTGCAGGGTGTCCGAATCAAATGTCCCTAATTTGAATAGTCGATTTAAAAAAATCTATTAGCGATACGTTGGCAAAATTGGCTGTTGAATTCTTATATTTTGGCTGCGATTTTTATTTTTCGCGTATATATGAAAACTGAGGCCGTATGCGTACAAAATGCAGATTGTGCAGAAACTGCCACAGCGTGTTGTGGAGATGTTATCTCGCATCGGAAATGAACACGATTTTCTAAACCACATCATTTTTTCAGATGAAGCAACATTTCATGTGAGCAACAAAGTGAATATAAGCACAACTTCAGAATTTGGGGCTCAGAAAATCCCCATGCAGTACAGGAAGTGGAAAGAAACAGTCCAAAAATCGATGTGTAGTGTGCTCTTTTACATGATACAGTCATAGGACCATTTTTCTTTGCTGAGACTTCTGTGACGGCAAACATTTAAATGAACATGTTTCAAATTTACGCAATACCCCAAATGCAGCATTTACAACCCGCTGTTATCTTCCAACAAGATGCTGAATCACGGATGTTCGAGCATTTTGTTGGAATTGGATATCCCCAGGGCTACTAAGAGAGCCCACGTGGAAGTGCACTGATTTTTTAATAAAAATTTTGTGAGGACTGTTTTCTAATTTTACAATTTTCTTACGCATTTTAACTTTCTGTTAAGTATAGCGACCTCTCCAAATTAGGGACATTTGATTCGGACACCCTGTATTTTTTAATTCTCAAATCCACACCAGCACACAATGAACCCAAGTATGACATTTCACGCACTGTATCATTTCTTCTTCCTTTGTTTCCTTTCATATAATGTTTGTGATCAAATCTGAGCAAGTTTTGGACAGCAACAAAAAAAATCACCTCTTATGATTAAACTATTTTAGTAAAATTATCATAGCATACTGTAGCCAAACACGTTTGGACTCCGAGGATAAAATGCAATATTTTGCTACTTACTTTAAAACAGCATAAAGTTTATTAGTCTTTTGATAAAATAGTTAATGGACGATATCTACATGTAAACACTTGTTCTCTAACTGCAACTACGTAGCAGTGGCGTAGTTGCAACTTTTGCAGTCTGCGACGAACTTTCAGAACGCCACCCTTCCTTTACAAGTTACATAAACCACACAAAAAAAATTCCAGGGAAGAAAAATTGATTTAATAACCCAATTCGTCATTTGACACCCTTGATCTCTGCAGAAGGTTGTGAAATCGTGCGTCCACCACCAAACTTTCTTTCACATACCAGCAATTTACCGAAAAAAGGCGAAAAATAGAAATTAATTATAATTGATATTTTTTTATGTACACAATGATTTAATTATGCCATTGCTCTTCTTAGTTATAAAATTGTTTTCCTGCATGTCTGATTTTGCCGCCCCTTTCGAAGTGCCGTGTGGAATGGACAGCCCCCATAGCTACGCCACTGCCACGAAGAACTTTAACAAATGATAACACAAGCCAGATTTACGTAGTTGCATCATAAGTTGCTTATTTTACGGTCCAAATATTTCATAAGAGCTAAAGTTATGATACCGGTCCAAATTCTGCAACTATGCCAACAAAATTTCTTCTCGCACGCAGTTTGTATCCAACATCATCATTGTCGTAAACGTAATCGGGGATTCAAATCCTTTTGAATTTGATCCTTTTGAAATTCTTTTATTCAGTCGCACAACATAGACTATATACAAACAAAAGCATAATTATTTACAGGAAACGGAATATTTAGGTTCAAAAGCATAGCAAAAAAATGGTTGGTATTTGGTATTCCATTTTAAACATTAAACTAAACAAAAACTAGTTTCCAAACGATAAAACATGATGAAATAAAATAAAACAGGAAGTGAACAATACAATGGCAACAATCATATCCCTCAAATGTTTTGATCCGAGTATTAAAAGTTACTTTTTACCATCAAAATGATTATCGCTTATGAATATAAATAAATAAAACCTGGAGAATTTAAAGAACAATACGGTGTGTATAAATAACGTGACCATTTATTTTTATCCTCAAAACAGGACATCTGCTAATTTTTAAAGTAATAGTACGTGTGTTCAAGAAAACATATTTCTTAACTTTTTATTTATTAATGAAAAGAGCACGTGAAAATAATTAATTTATGTCGCCTTATATTTTTCTGAATACCAAATTTGTTTCAGTATATTTTGTATTGATTTTAAATAAGAATGAAATTCTTTGCAGAAATATTTAAAATTTACTTTAGTAATTAACATTACTCCAAGAACTGCAAAATATGTTTTTTCGTTCATCCATATCTTATTCGTAAGAGACAAGACCTTTTCTGTAGGTGCATTAATGCTTGGCAGACGTAAAATGTATTCGACAGTTATACAAAAGTATGATTCAAATTGTTGGTATGAAAGTATTTGAACAATCTCACCAACGACTTTTGGTTGAAACATACGCAGTGTTTCATTCTGTCACTTTTTGTGGTGTAATGTAGTTAGAAGCAAGTGCAACCTAGCAGGCATCTGATTGACTTGCATATGTTTGAGACGTATAGGGTGATTATGAAAAAAAAACTTTGCCGATATATGACCCCCCCCTAGCAAGCAAACCGTTATAGGGCGCGGGATAAAATTTTGTATGCAGTTATTATACGGTATGAGCTCAAGAATGTGTGACGTGCAAAACAATAGTCGAGCGCTCACAGATACTATGACAAAATTTCGAAATTTTCAAATGGCAACACCGACTTTTTTTTCACGGAAACGTGTTCCTCATAGTAAAAAAACTTTAATGGAGTTGTAAAGGTATTTTTAGGGAAAAAACGGTGGCGCTAGGCAGAGACAAGAAAAAAAAGCTTTTCTAGCCATTATTTACTAGTGGTTATTTTCGCTTTTTTTCTCGTCTCTGCCTAACACTGTCATTTTTGGCTCTAAAAATACCATTCCAACTACATTTTAAGTTTTTTACCGAGAAGATCACGTTTCCGTAAAAAAAAAAAAAGTAGGCGTTGCCATTTCAAAATGTTTTAACTGCGAGAGCTCTACCATTGTTTTGCAAGTCATTCTTGAGTGCATATAATACCTGCATACAAAATTTTATTCCGCTCTCCTATAACGGTATGCTCGCTAGGGGGTCACATATCGGCAAAGTTTTTTTTTATATCATGATTGTTGTTGTTTGCACTTTTTTTTGTCTCTGCTTAGCGCCGCCATTTTTTGAGCAAAAAAATACTGTTCTAACTCCATTTTAAGTTTTTTACTGTGAGGATCAGGTTTTCGTGACAAAAAGTAGGAGTTGCCATTTGAAAGTTTCGAAATTTTGTTACTGTAACCATAACTGTGACAGCTCAACTATTGTTCTGCAAGTCATTCTTCAGCGCATGCTGTATAGTATACCAGCATACAAAATTTTATTCCACTCCCTATAGCGGTATGCTCGCTAGGGGATCATATATCGGCAAAGTGTTTTTATAATCGCCTTGTATTTTTATCCTGACTACCATCAAATATTTTTATTTCTCGCCTCCCTTTTTTTGTACTTGTTAACCATGGGTTGATCACCTTCTAAAAGTGGGGAAATTCAGCATCCCAAAGCTCTGCTTGGTGACAATGGGGCAAGCTGCCTAACAAGGAGATGGTCTCATTATGTAGGTATAGATAAAAAAAAATGGCATGGGCAATACACACCATTTTCTGTAGATTTAGGACAGATATTATGTTTAAATCAATTTGTAAAATAAAGATTGAATTCACTTAACTGTTTGTATAATCGTTCACTGAAATGCAATTTAAATTTATTTGCAACGAATTCATTCAATTAATTGCAGGATTTAAGAAAATTTCTTTTACATATCTCTCCAAATATTTGAGTTTTGCAATAAAATATTTATTGATATAAAATTAGAGAAATGCATTTTCAAAAGTAAAATTAAAAGCAATTTACCTTATAAGTTGTCAAACCTCATGGCTTATGTAAACCAAAACACTTGAACTTTACAGACTTTCCTCACCCGACAATAAGAATCATAAAGAACACTACAAAACTTTCGATAATTTAAATAAAAAATACAATGAAATAACTATAGCCTAAAAATGTTTACGACCGCATCAATGCTACAAGTACAAGTGGAATGACTAGAAAAGTAGGAAAATTTTCCAGTCCGGCAAGCCAGAAAGAAATGTTGTTATATTTTTAAAATTATTTAAAAGAGAAAATAAAAACAAACAGTTGTAGTGATTTTAAATAAATTCAAGAATTCTGGTTTAGCTCTGGGGGCGGGGGCTGCAGCCCCATAGCTCCCCCCCAAATTCACCTCGGGTTTTAGGCTACCTTAAAGTGGAAGAAAATTCTTTTTAAAAATTTTGCATTAGTAAATAAAATGATTAAATTAAGAATTCTTATACTGGATTAAAATTTTGCAAATAATTTAACTTAAAAATGGCAAAATGCTTACTCTATCAGGTGAAAAAATATATATATAATTAAATATATTAGAAATAGTAATGATGTGCAAGGTATTACAGATTACATCAAATAAAAATGTAGAGGTCTTTTTGCTAAACATTCTACATATTTTAGGGCCATTTCAAATGTTCATCCTTACTAGCTACCTTATATTGGGAGATTGCAATTAAAATTTCTAACTTTTCATTATATAATTCAGGTTAGTACACAATTTTAAAGGTTTATTAATTATTATTTTTTTACATTATATGCAAAAAAAAAAAAAAAGTTTTGCGCATGAAAAATTCTTTAATTTAAATTAAATTTCATATGTGCTGCAAAATTCTGACCGTTTTCAAGATGTGACGATATATCTCGGCAAGCAATTTTTAGAAGCTTCTTGGTAAAATGATTTTACAAACAGAAGACCTTGACTCACAATTAAAATTTCTGTTCAAACTGTTTAACCCTTTAAAGGGCCATTTTTTTTTCCAGTAGTAGTATAATAAAAAAACTTTGGGATTGAAATTAATTTAAGAAAAGAAATTCATTTAGTGTATTGGATTACATTTTTTGTTAATTAATTAATTACCAAGTCAAAACACTTCATTATGGTTTGAGATAAGAAATTGGAACATCCAAGTTTTTGTTTCATTGAAAAATCAGGCAAGAACTTATGCCAACCTTAAAAAATTTATGAATTTTGTAGTAAGTATTTACCACAGCCTTAGAAAGGGTTAAAGTAACAAAATTAAATAAATGTTCAAAAAGAGATTCATATAATAATGGAATTTTAAACAGCTTGAATTTGTCATTTTTTAAATTTAGGTGAATTTAGGTCTTACATAATGTCATAGTGAAATTTAAAAAAAAGAACACATAACTACATGTTTTCCCATATTTATTTCACTGCAATATGTTCAAGGATAAATTACATCTTTGGTCCTTATAAAATAAACACACATGCAGCGATCAAACAAAGAGAAAATAAATTGGTATCTACAAAAAAAAACTATAAATAATAATTCAGAAATACAGCACCTAAAATCTATACAATTCTCAGTTCCACACAGCTACAAAATGAAAACACATTTTGATCATTTAGTACCTAACATGTGTATTATTTTTTAAAAAATCTCAAGAAAAATCTGAAATAAATTTTATTTCAGAGCATTGTTGGAAAAAAAATGAAACCCGTGCAAAGTGAGCAAGTTTATTTTTCAAAAAATTCCAAGACTCGGCATTCAAATATTCATTTGGCACTGTAAAAGCAAAGCATAACAGAAGATAAATGTTTCACATTTCTTACCTTAAATTTTATTTTTTAGAATATAAGTTTCAGTCATAATTGCAAACTTTAGCTGAATATTTCAGTTCAAGTTAAATATGAGATGCAGTTCAGACAAATAGAAGTTAATATATGCATACAGTTACAGTCAATTTAGAAAACGCATTGTTTTGGTCCTCATAAACTGCAAATCAAAACACAAATTCATAAAGTTCAGTGTAAATGGAATCATACAGATCATGATTGAATGTGCATAAGAAACAGTGAAAACAAAATATTGCACTCGGCAG
Organism: Araneus ventricosus; assembly: GCA_013235015.1. Classification (NCBI taxonomy): domain Eukaryota; kingdom Metazoa; phylum Arthropoda; class Arachnida; order Araneae; family Araneidae; genus Araneus; species Araneus ventricosus. Next base: position 6,031 of record BGPR01035902.1, on the reverse strand, counting down.
TTTGAAAAAATATCATGAACAATTTTATTTATCTTTTTATAAGCAGCTCTTACAACATTTCTTTTTCAATTTTATGTAGAAATTTGAATAAAATTATGTTTGTATTGAGAAGAAAATCAATTCTAGATTTTTTTTTTTTTAAATCTCAAAAACTTAAAAAAACATTATTGCAACTTAAAATACATAAATTTTGAAAAAAAGTATGCATCAAATTTTACTACATCAAAGATAGGAAAATTTTCATATTCAAAAATCAGTCTTTGTTGACAATTCAGACTGCAAAAATCACAGAATAAAGAAACAACCTCAAAATATACCTAAACATAGTCTGTATATTAAGTAACACCAAAAGACTAGTCTGTAGTGGAGAGCTAGGATCTCATTTGTACCTTAATATTTAGACTAAAATACATTACATTAAAAGGAATCGAGTTTTATTGTAAGTACAAATAATTTTCTAAAAGCAAATGTTGTAAAATTATGCATGTAAACCTATGTACTTAACAATAACACCAAGTTAAAAATATTTTAAAGCTATTTCTAACAGCAAAAGAAATATTTGAACTTTTTAAGAAAACCATACATTTGCATAAATAAACTACCAACACTGAACATAACATACTACTACATAAATAACATGAAGTAGCATTTTGGTCCAAACTATGCATGCAGGAATGCCTACTACATAAAACATTTTAAAATATTTGGTTACTGAACATATTTTTGCAGAATGCCTTAAACTAAAATAAATATTACGAAGATTAAAACCTAAAAAACGTCTGATTTCATATTTGCAATGTAAATGTTTTTAAAGTAAGAGTAAAATTATTACAGAATAACATTTAAACTAAAATTATTACAGAATTAATTATAAATCATGACCAACATCCACCCATTGGGTTTAAGAGTCTACAAGTATGGACAGGGCAATTATAAATCATGTAAATAATTTCAATACTGTATAAATTAAGCTGAAATTCATTAACAGCTTCATTTCAATTGTTAAAAAAAATGAAGACGTTACAGCCAATGGGTATGCGCAATACGTTACGCCAAATTTGTTAACGTTTCTATGCAAACTACTGTTTAAGCATCAGTGCAACACAAAAATGTAACTAATGAAAAGGCTTAATAAAAACATATCACAGTTCCATGCAAAGCTGTAAAGAAACAGATCAGCACCACTTCAAAATAAAATAATGCAAAACTTCAATGCTAAAAGTAATTAATTCAGTTAATACAATTCTGAGCTCTAAAAGAAATATCAGTTCAGCGAACGATGTCGTCAACAAATGAAAAAGCCAACCAAATTTCAGATTGGCTACATAAAACTTTACCTTGTACAAAAATACTTTTAAAAATTAGTCATTTCTATTGTTAATTTTGTTTTTAAGCTAAATACCATTTATTAGTAACAGATTTTTAAAAGGGAGAAGAAAGTTCAGCAATTTCGACAAAAAAAAGTTAGTATAGCTCAAAAATATATGTTAGTCAATTCTTTGATTTAGTGAAGGGAGTGATGTTAGAGGTATTCATTGCAGAATGATTTATTATTCCATTAGTATTATTCTAGATATATTATAATTTATTATTGCAGAATGATTTTACTTTTATAAGAATATAGTTAACACAACCCAATAAAACAATTTATGAATAATGTTAAATTATCTATAAAATAATATTGTACATTAAGAGTCAAAATACTTTGCACCTAAAAAAAAAACAAGTTTTTAGTTTTTTGAGGGATGTGTGTGCATAGAAAAACATTACTAGAAAAGATACCTAAAAATAAATTAATTTTAAAAGATGGAAACTAATAGATGCTCATATTTGAATAATCCAATCCAAAGTAAGTGCTCATCAGATGTTTGTAAATGTAACTTAAAAAATATTCAATTATGACAAAATGGAATGCTCACACTCAAGAAACCACAAACCATTTTCAGTTTTAAAATATTTTCAAGATATCCAGTTAAACTAGTTCAGGTGTTTAAGGTTCATAAATATATCCTATAGCAGCACATGAAAATTTGAGAAACTGTATTCTACTACTAATCCTATTTACAACCATTTTTGATGAGTTTCTTCAGCAAACTTCACTCAACCTATCGTTCAAAATCACAAAATAATAAATAACATCCTAAGCGCAGGAACTATAATCTATGACCAGTTTTTTAAATATCATCAAATATTACTTATCTTACAGTTAAATATTTCAGATACTCTTCTTAACAATTCATAAGACACACTTCTCACTTTACAATCTTCCTATAATACAATAAAAGCAATCAGTCTGACCTACAAAACATGCTGCCTTTTGCGGTGGAGAAACCACCACACTCCAAACTGTCCAAAATTTGGTAGAATTAGATAAATATTTATCTTATTCTTTATATAGAGAGATATATAAATTTGTATATATTTATTTTGTTAATTCTCAAATGCCATATGTTGTATCTAAATATAGCCTCCCTTCCTTAAAGTCCGTAATGTTCCAACTGTACCCACATCGGGGCAGTTTGGTCTTATGCTTCGGAGACTGTTCAACTGTAACACAGGGTTGGGCATTCGAGACAAAGGCGGGGCAACAGTGGGTGTTAGACCAATTGAAGCGGGACTTTTGACAATTGAAACACATGGTGGAACGTAGCCCCACGGTTTGTCGAGCAAAGTTTCTGGGCTCACAGTCTTTCTGGAAACTTCCTCCTGCCCACTACTGGAAGCTGGAAATGATACAGTCTTGGAAGAATCTTGCTTTTTTGTGGATACTTCAAGCCTGGAGGTGACGGTGACAGTCGAACTGTCCGATGTTAAAGTCTCGGTACTAACAGTACGCTTGGTGAGGGAGCATTCACTCGTTGGTATCAAAGTTTTTAGTCCAATACCTTGAATGCTTTCCATTAGGTCTAAATTGAGGCCAGCGGACGCTTCTCTGGCACTTCTTTTAGGGGGAGGCTGCGAACGCGACCTGCGAGGCTTCCGGAACAAGTGATATCCCTTAGCAATGGATGCACTACCGACTAAATCTGGAATCCTAACTGCTGTAAATGGCAGAGGTGTTGATGGTGGAGAGCCTTCAGGTGAAGGAGCTGGGGTGGGTGTGGGGGAGACTGACTAAAAAATTAAATGCATCATTTTAATTAATCAGGTACACTGCAATATCTACATAACAGACATTAATGATAAATTTTGCATCTTATAAATTACAGTAGAACCCCGGTAATCTGAAATTCCGGATAATCCGAACACCTTTTTCTTAATTTTCTGAAAAATTTTTACTGAAAAATGAAGGAAAAATATCAATTACGAATCAGAAACAAAGCTAATGTTTATTCCTAATCTAAAAGAAGTATTCAAATTGATTTTTAAGAATGTTTCTACTAATTAAGGTGCTGTATTCAAACTGAGATATCTTTTTTTAACCCTCAAATGTACCATGCAAATCGCAGCATGCTTTTCTGCATGCCTTCACAGAGCAGCCAGAGTCAACACTCTACTGCATTTGGTATATCGATTATTTTACCAAATTTCCCGGATAATCCGAATTCCCAGGAATCCGAACAGAGGTCAGCCCCAATTAGTTTGGATTTCCGGGGTTCTACTGTACTTCACTGCATGGAGAAAATGTATATATATAAAAATCACTAAAAAGTTCAATGTTTTAACCCTACAAGCACACAAACGTCCTTTTCCGTTTTTTTATGTTCAGTTCAAAAGCAGATAGCTCATATTCATATGTATATTTTCTTAAACAACCATGGATAAAGTGTCCTTAAGATTTCAAAGACATAATTAAATACAAAAAAGATTGATTCATTTCCTTTAAAAGCTAAGTTTTCTAACCTGATAGCTGAAAGTTTAAAATAATTGGGCACTCAGACAGTTAATAATTATAACATTACAGTGCTAAAATAATTAAGCAAGGATTAATACATAAAACTTAAGATTTTTCCCAATACTGTAATACAGATTAATCCTGAAACAGAGGTGAAAATAGCATCAACTTGATCAGAGTCATGTTGTGTGCAATATTTTGCATTGGATGAGATTTCTCACATTTATCCTTATATTACCAATTCAATGAACTGTTTAACACTATTGAAACATCTTGAATCAATTCCACACATATTTTGCAATGTAATCTTTCCAACTTCCATTAATAAAAAAAAAATTCTAGGACAGATTGTCTTGTTGCATATGTATAAATTATGCTATTATAATAAAAATAATTAGAAGCGTACTGCAACATCCTATAAACAACAACTTACAAACTAAAAAATATCTATCATGTATGATAAATGTGTCCTGGAAAAGATAATAAATTGCTGGATTTATTTTTGTAACCAATGGATTGAACACCAGCCATAACACTAAAATGGATGGTATCTGTCATCTGATGAGAAAAAGAAATCTGTTGAGATTCTGGAATCAAAAACAACTGGTTCCTTCCGGCATTTAATGCACAAAACTATCCAGGAAGCATAAATATTAATGTATAACCCATACAATCGTACGGGCTGGGCCTTAAAGGGTTATAGTAAAAGTTTTGTAAAAAAAAATTGTAATATAATATTAACATAAATCTGTAAGAAACAACTACATATATATGCTGAGCATACTGGATAGTTTTAAAATGTTTTTCTTTCATGAGCACTAAGTATCTATTTCTTAAAAATTATAATATGTTTTCAAAACAAGCTTTATTCTGTGAATTATGGAAATTTTCACAAACATGATTCTGTACTCTGTTTCAAACAAATTTATTGTACATTAATGAGCAAATTTTGATTTCTGCTATTCAACAGCAAAACGCAGATTTGATAAATTGAAAGAAACTAAAGCCTTAAGGCTATTGAAGAAAGGTATGTGACAGAAAGTGGCAATTGTAAAATAGAGAGATAAACACTCAATAATTTTTGCTACCTATGTGTTTGCAGCACAAACCAACATATAAGAATCTGAAAACATATTGTATAAACAGAATACCCATACTACATTCTTAGGAAGAAATACATAGAATCAATGAAAAATAAATTAATCTGGAAAAATTTACATTGCAGTTCTGTAGTTGGTAACTTTTTAAAGTCACAATGCATCATTCAGAAAATTGCAATTCCGGCTATAGTTTTTTTCACGTAAATGTAATTTTAAAAAATATTATTCCATGCATTATGCACTTTAATATTTCTATTGTTAAAGCACAAAATCTGTCCCATCAATTTTCTCGATTAAATGTATTTTAAAAAATACTATTAATGAAGTACAAACACATGCCCAAAATTCAAGAAAACAATTTATGATTATTGATTTTATCAAACAATGCATAAAAAAACTATTAATCTCATTTATGCAAAACGAAAAGCACATCACAGCACACAATCAAAGCTACAGAAACATGGCAGATACTTAATCCTTTGGGACCAACAGAAAGGGTTTGAAAGATGTTTCGCTGTTAAAAATTGCTTAAAACTCAGTGGTCAAATATGTAATTATTATGACATTTGGGACTCTAATCAAGTGGCATGTATCACCAGTGACCCACAACAACAAAAAGTCTTCAAACTGGCTAAGTAAAATAATTTTAACAAGCTACATCTATAAAATATGACTTTTCAACCATGAAATACTATATTTGTTCTTAGCTAATAATGATACATATAAGTGAAATGTAAACTCAGGTGTATCATTAACAATATCACAAAGTTAAAAATGCCTGTCCCCAGCTGCCCTTTAAATCAGTGGTTATGATACAGCCTGTTTCCATTCCAATAAAATACTCCATAAGCACTTTTAGGCATTCTAATGATACACTTGTGTTGTCCGAGGATTAATTATGGAATATCTTGACTGCTTTCAAAAATATTTTCAATGCTAATAAAAGTAAATTTATAAATTTAATAGCAAATGTAAACATAGAACTGAATGCACCAAAATTAATTTAACCTTTTACAGAAGAATAAATGCTATATTCTTTGAAAAGAAATCGATGCAAAATTGTTTCTAACCTTTACCGATGAACTTAAAGCAAATG
>BGPR01035901.1:0-15750 GCA_013235015.1 Araneus ventricosus | reverse complement strand
AAATCGATGAAGGCGAAAATTATTTTCGACCACCCCGTTTCACAGAAAGCTAAAAATGAGTTAGAACTTTCAAAAATTGTTATATTTGACGTGCATAATAATTACATGCAATTTCGCAATTTTTTCAAAAATATTCGGGAAGATATAAAGGTTTTCTTAAAAAATCCTAAATTTTCCGCATATTTTTTGCTTATAATATGCAGAGTTTTCCAGTTAATTGATAAAAATAATAATGATGCTAAATAATGTAGTTAATTGATAAGTATTCATGGGTATTCAGGATATTATACTTCCATAATATTTAATATCACTAAGTTTCAAGAATATCAATTTGTGGAAAACCCCTCATCATTTAGTTTCTCTTAGAGTGTACCGAAATTCACCAAGTTGTAATGATGATATCTTTCTAAATATTAATGATATTTGATTGGAAGTTTTATATAAGTTGCCCTACATATCTGGCTTTGAAGTTATGAAAGAAAAGTTACGCTTCATTTCGCGCATGCACAGTAAATAATTATTTACTACAAATGCTCATATTCCCCGAAATATTCACAAATTTTCTTCCAAATGATAATGCTTCTTTAACATATTGTCAAGTATTCTGTAAGTTTCTTACAATTGAATGGGAAACTCTGCAGGTTATAAGTAAAAAACATGCAGAAAAATTTAGGATTTTTTAAGAAAACCTTTATATCTTCCCGAATATTTTTGAAAAATTTACGAAATTGCATGTAAATATTATGTGCGTCAAATATAACCATTTTCGAAATTTTTAACTCATTTTCAGCTTTCTGTGAAGCGGGGTGGTCCAAAATAATTTTCGTCTTCATCAATTTGTAGACGGTCCCATAAATGCTCTCGCGACTGAATCTTCACTGTAAAATGTGAGTTCAAGTCTAATGTTTACATGTTCAAAATTCTAAGAAAATATATGCGGATGTTCGGGAGACATTCGCAAAAATATGTAAATTTAAAAGTGTCCACATTAATTTGGCCACCCACTATACATAGGAACCTAAGAAATAACACTTTTGCTAAAATTGCATTCAAAATGATGATAATATTAGCTGAAAAACGTGAGAATGACAATTAAAAAAGCCCTAAAACTTTCACAAGTAGGATAGCTAAAATGACAACAAAAATCTCTGCTTTTACACCTTGTGAGAGTCAAAATGATATGCTAATAATGTTTAATAACCTGAAATGTTTATTGAATTTTTACATGTAAAGAGTGTTAAGAAAATCGTCCGATGAATGTACGGTGAAAATAACCGCACAAGCAGGATAACGGAGAACGACGTTTTATTCACGAATATTCCAGAAAACACGAAGAACAGGAAACAAAAAAACAGCACTTGTACAAATTAGTAACAGAAACAGACAGCAAATCACTAATAACAACAGTAACAGCACTTTCAATATCGATCCGCGTCTATCAGCTTACCAGCTCACATTGAACTCCAAAGAGATTCAAAGACGTTCAAACACATTCCAAAGACAAGCAATCTCATCACTCCGGGTATTTATACCTTGTCCGACAGGATGTAACGTCACATAGAATCATCTAGTACATTATCTATATCTCAGTTCCTAATAGAGATAGAACAATAATTCAAGCATTTTCAAGGTCATTCATTTTGTAGACTAAGTCGCAAAATTTTCGCCAAAATGGTAGCCAAATTTGTTGCCATGGCCGTGGGAAAGAGGGCCTAAGAAAATCTATGCAGATGTTCGGAAGATATTCGAAAAAATATGAAAATTTTAAAGTGTCCACATTAATTTGGTCACCCACTAAGTAGAAAAGTCGTACAATAAATCATAAGCTAACGTGAGCAAAAAAAAACTCATATAAGGTTTCTTAACATAAAAAATAAAAAAGGAAAAAACAGAATATTTAATGCTTTCTCTTTTTTATTCTTTTTTTATGTTTTCTGCTAAGCGAAAAAATTACGATAACCAGAGTTCTAATGATGCAGCGTCGCAATTTTTCATACATTTAAGTTTTGATTAAAATTACGAAATGAAATTATTAGAATCTTCTAGACCCATAAGAATGAAAGCGTTATTAAAGCTATTTATGGATATTATACTGTTTAAAAAATATAATCTACTGAGAAAATTGCTTATTTTACTTATAAAAATAATTTGAAACTTCCTTAAATTTAAAGAAACTATTGAGGACGAAGTAGTAAATTGCGTATTTACACTTTTTTTACTCTTTTTAATAGCGCTGTTGGTAAAACTTTGATAATAAAGTAGTTTCCATTTCCTAGATATACAGAATGTAGTTAATTCTTGCTCATGTGGCAAATATGAATTTTGCTACATCATTTTAATTTTTGAATTCATTACGCGTCTCGCAAGAGGAGAGCACGCGGGAATTGCAGTACGTAATCACACGAAAATAAGCGCTAGAAGCGTTTTAAATAAGATTTTGACATCGCGTGAATTGACTTTATTCACTTAACGCAAGCCTCTAGAAATAATTCAGTAGTAATGAAGAAATCGTTCATTAGTAGTCCAAATAAAATAAATTAAAATTCCCGTTTCCAGAATTCTAATGCATTCATAACAGACTGGCCAGTCCATAGTCGACAGACTATTTTGTGCTTTTTTCCATAGCGTTGCAGACTCCATAAAACAACAGACTGACGCAGCAAACCGTCTAGACACATGAAGGTCGAAGCTTGTAGTCATCGGCCAATGGAAACGCTCAATAATAATTCTGTTTTGAATTGAAGCTGTTTCCTTATATACTAAGAAGTTTATTAGGCGAAACTCGAGAAATCTTTTAAAAAGGTCATCATTCCATGAGACGTTTATATCTAGTATGCGTCATTATGAATTGTCGAAAATTTCTTGTCAATCAGTATTTTGTAGGTACCAATTTTATTTTTAACTTTTAATCCCGAGGCGACTTTTTTCTTCTAGCCCTTTTAAAACCGGGAGTTATTGGGAGGAAGCGACATGAATTGTACTCTAAAAACCTGGGTGGTCGTTTATCCCACCCCTGCTACAACCTTCCCTTAAGGCGCATGGAAATGGGCAACGATAATTGGACATCCTACCGCGCGCATCTCCTAAGCGATCTCAGAACCTCACCTAACCTTAAAAGAAGCCCGCCTCAGACCGGCCTTTGGCGTTGTTAAGGGGAAATTTTTAGACCGCCCCGCTCGGTGTGAGAGGGTTAAGTTTCATTTTGTTTTTCTTTCTAACTTTGCTTCTTGTAGTGTATTCTCACTGTGATTTTGTGTCTCTTCTACATTCATGTCCATAAATTAAGGATAATGAAGTTCAGGCAAAGAAAGAAACAGAAGCAAAACAAATTTGATTTATTTTTAAAGTCTATTTATTAAACAAAAGGTAAAGAGCAAAACAGATGCTATATGTTTGACGTAATTAATAAAAATTGCGATTTTTACTCCCTGGAGCAAATTTCAAAAAAGAACCTATTTACAAAAAGCAGTATAACATGGTTAGTATGATGGTTAATACGGAGTACGTCTCCCGGACGATGCAATACAGGCCTTACAACGCCTAGGCATGCTGAGTATCAAATTATCAATCTGATCTTGGGGAATATTACACCACTCATCAAGCAATGCCCTCCGAAGTTCCGGTAGACAGGTGGGAGGGGGTTGACGGGCTGCAATTCGTCGGCCAAGCATATCCCACACATGCTCTATTGGATTCAAGTCCGGTGAGTATGCTGGCCAATCCATACGGGTGATATCCTCCGATTGAAGGCATTCGTCTACAATGTTTGCACGGTGAGGACGGGCGTTGTCATCCATAAACAGAAATTCAGCACCCATGGCGTCCCGAAACAAACGTACATGTTGTTCCAGAATGACATCCCGATAGATGTGGCCTGTCATCGTTACACTCTGAACATGCAGGTCAGTTCTGGAACCAAGAATAATTCCTCCCCAAACGAGCCATCCTGCACCACCGTAACGGTGTCGTTCAATGGTGTTCTCTTGGTGGTAACGGGTACCTGGCGCTCTCCATATGAAAGTCCTGCGAGAATCAGACTGCAAACTAAACCTGGACTCGTCGGAAAACATCACACAAGACCACTGTTGCGGTTTCCACAATGCATGCTCTCTACTCCAGGCTAATCCCAGGCGACAGTGAGTTGCGGTAAGTGGAACACATCTGACAGGCCTACGAGCATATAGACCAATGTGCCCTAAGCGTCTGTACATGGTCTGCCTTGAAAGTGTCGTACCGGTTGCTGAAGAGAGCTGACGAGACAGGTCTGATGCTGTGCTCCGTCTGTTTCTTTTGGCAGTAACTGCCAAATACCGGTCCTCATTCGGCGTTGTAACTCGAGGGCGACCTGTGCTGTAACATCTACTCACATTACCATCGTTTTGGAATCGTTGCCAAAGCCTGGAGATGACACTCTGTGGGATTCCAAGTTCTTCGGATACTTCCAGTTGGGTACGTCCACATTCCAGTCGTCCGATAATTCTACCACGTAAAAAATCATCCAAATGCTTCCTTTGTGCCATAACTATGCGGTTATTGCACTGAAAGGCTTTTAAAGCGCTTGTGAACAATTTTACTTCTTTGCCACCATTCCTTATATACCCCTCTCTTACACTCTCGTAATTGTCACGTACTGCGCGATCGGGTATTTTTTCCTGTAATTTGCATATTCTTCTTCAAGATGTGTGTGATAATTCTACAGGTGAAATTTTTATTTTAGAGTTCAATTTCTGTGTGATTCTGAATTATCCTTAATTTATGGACATGAGTGTATATGTGCTTGTGACGCTGCCTGTTTTTCTTTCCGTTACGAATATGGTTCAATCAAAAATTTTAGCCTATTTTCGAAATTAATAAGTGGAATTTTGAGACACGTTGTATGCATTCATTACTAGCAGCTGGACTCTTTCGAATTGCCATTTACTCATATTTTAGAATTTTATTGACCTGTGGCTCCTTAAATTTACAGCGCATCAAAAGAATGAGCGAAAAACATGTCACAGTTTTGTGGCATGCATTTAAACTGAGAATTACTGTAATCCCAACACAATCTTTGTATGTGGGTTCTCTTTTGGCAGATTTGTTGCTGAAGACATCAGACAGCCAGATTTCTCTCTAATAAATCGGTAAAAAAATCTTTTCAACTTTTCATCTGGATGACATGATTTTTAGATTTCGCATTCGTGAATAAGAAGGCACATTCTTCCTCAGGTTTTCTTGTATGTCTCCGCAATATATCGAATTTCGAATTGAGCTTCCTAGTATAGTGAAGTGAAACGAGTAAGTATTTTGGAAAATACCCTCTTCCTGTAGACCTATTCAGTTTGAAATTTCATGCAACGTTGATGTAAAGACAAGATACTACATTTCCCTGATCTAATTGACTCCATGGTTCAGTTTCGAGGTGACATACACATAGACGAACGCCCTCTCGAGTTCTTGTGCCTAGAGCAGACACAAGACTATAACAGGCCTATTCCTATTAACACAAGATGCTCAACAACATTAATTACTACGATATCTTCACGATAATGTGCGGCACACACAATGTCGAACAACAAAGTGGAGATATCGCACAGCACACTGTGCTAATAGGATTATTCCTTGCCTGGTCTTTTTCTTCTTCACTTGGTATATTTCGGGTTACAAGAAGCTTCTTTTGGCGCAAGTCAAGCTTCTTACAGAAAAATTTCCCAAGTTATTTTAATCCTTTCCGAGCATGTAATTCCTGAGAAAGTATGCTGGAATGGATTCTTTGTTCGCTTGCTATAGTTTTTTCAAGTAGAATTTCTTTTGTCTTTATGCTTATTTGGAATGTTTTTTTTTTGTGCTAATAGGGATATATTCGCATACAGATGGAGGCGAATAGGACAGACGGACGGATGGCCATACATGCATACAAAATTCCAAAAATTGCAACTTTCCGATTAAGACTTATATTTAGAAAGAAGTTTTTTCATCCTTGGAGGTCGAATTTTTTCATATTTTAATCCTTTCTCGATGTACACTTCTTACAGTTCTCAATGAAATGTATGGGACACCTCTGTAATTCTGGTATATATTATTGAATCTTTACAAAACGATTGTCGATTTTAATGGCTCTAGAGGACAGGTTTATTCAGAACAAAAAACTGATTAACCGAGTTAATTAACATAGTTAATGAACAGCTACCTCGAAATTTTCCCATTAGGCCTATCAATGTTTTACGCTTTATCGACTCCCCGTCGTGAAATTAGCCTCCCCATAAATTTTTATACAGTTGTGATGATTATTTCGAGAGTTATAGGGTTTTGAAAAATGGCGTTTCCCATGTTAAATGAATTTTAGGAACTTTTGACGATATACCGGAAAGTATTATATATTTCTCAAAAACATTTTCACTCACTAAAAGAACACTAATTATTTACATTAAGTCAAGAGAAAAATTCATTAATAAAAATTTAAATATTTCTAAAAGTTTTTAAAAATATGACTGCGAAAAAAAATGAATTGTAAAATAGTAAAATTTTTGCATGAGAGAGAAGCGGAGGCGTTATAACGCCGGTATCCAAAAAATCAAGTGTCATCATCAATCAATATAAAAATCAAAAAACATCACTCTTCATAAAACTAGTGCTTCAATAAACGTAGACCGATAAAAAAAAATATACAGTCCCTCAAAAAGTGGGCGTTGCCTGCAACACTGGAAATTTGCAGCTTTTTATAAATATTTCGAAAACTATTATAGATATGCACTTGATTTTTTGGATACCGGCGTTATAACGACTCCGCTTCTCTCTCATGCAAAAATTTTACTATTTTACGATTCATTTTTTTTCACAGTCATATTTAAAATTTTTTAGAAATATTTAATTTTTTATTATGAATTTTTCATGTCTTAATGTAAATAATTAGTGTACTTTTAGTGAGTGAAAACATTTTTGAGAAATGTATAATACCTTCCGATATATCGTCAAAAGTTCCTAAAATTCATTTAACATGGGAAACACCATTTTTCAAAACCCTATAACTCTCGAAATTATCATCACAACTGTATAAAATTTTATGGGGAGGCTAATTTCATGAGCGGGAGTCGATAAAGCGTAAAACATTGATAGGCGTAATGGGAAAATTTCGAGATAGCTGTTAATTAACTATGTTAATTAATTCGGATAATCAGTTTTTTGATCTGAATAAACCTGTCTTCTTGAGACATTAACATCGACACTAATTTTGTGAAAGCTAGATAATAAATACCAGAGTTACAGAAGTGTCCCATTTATTCCGTTGACGACTGCACATGAGGAAGTAGAAAGTAGACGTCGTATATTTTTGCTTATTATATCAGATTACTCCTTTACTTTACAACGAGAAGCTGTGTCAACATGGGTAACCAGCTTATTAGTTTTGGAATGCCTCTAGAAGGATGTCATTCATCTAGTAAGTAATAAGCAAAAAAATAGGCCAAATTAATAGTTCAGTTGCTATCAAGGTGGACTCCACTTCCTGCACATTGCATCATACGAGAGTAAGGTATATTTCCTAATTCAAACGAAAATATCAGGAAAGTTTAATCAATTGTTTGAGTCTTTAAATTACGCGAAATCCTACCCTTAAGCGTGTGCACGCTATATCCAGACGACAGCTTAAAGGTATAGCAGGAGTTCCATTCGTTTCTTGGACTTATGTGAAGTCCTTATCCTTGAAAATAAGGATAGGTACTAAGCCAAGTCGGATTAATATCTGCAGGGATGGCGCCGGGGGGACGGACGAGGGAGCCAGGGCTCGGGGAGGAAAATTTTTGTCCGGAGTATTCAACTGTAGTTGATAAATAATGATCTGGCGAAAATTTGAGACCAATTTCATTAACCTCGTCCCCCGTACAGCAGGTCGTGCACCCCCCTCCTTGTCGGGAAGACCGCGCCCAATGATTATAAGTAGGGTAATGAGACTTAGTCACACAGGTGAGTACTAGGGGGACTTTCAATACAGGGTATCGCATGATCAACAGACCATTCTAACGTCACAGAGTTTTTTGGTAAACAACTGCGGGAACCAAAGGAAATCTCATTGGCGTTGCTAGAAGTACCTTTGCTCATGTTGTGAAATAAAATAAATCTTAAACAACATACAGATGAATTTATAATAACTGTAGAAAATATTTAAGCTATGTTTTCGCAATTAACGATGGATTTGAAAGAAAATATGTGAAAAATTAATAATGTTTCTTATAACATTGTATCTATTTATACAAAATATCCACTCATAGTAATGACAAAATCTCATTTTCATTTCAGATATCTTGCACGATAAGCCGCCTTTTTTTTCTGCGCTTTGGGCAAATTAAAAAGAAAAGGTAGAATTTCTACATATGTTTACGAAAACAAAGCCAGCGATTTGTTTCTCTTCATAGATAAAACCAGTGTGAAACAGGATAACACTAACATGCTTAGAAGATAAGAAAGAGAAAGTTATGCAGCTTTCCAGGAGCATATGTACTAATTTATCAGCCTGGTTGTCTGTCAGGATGGCCGAGCGGTCTAAGGCGCTGCGTTCAGGTCGCAGTCCACTTCTGTGGGCGTGGGTTCGAATCCCACTTCTGACAATTAGTGCTTTTATTAAATCTTATTTCTTTCTTAGAAATTTTATTTTTACTTTCTCGTATGCGAAGTACACGCTGAAAAATTACTGTAATCGTCGAAAACATCTATAAATCCCATGAATCTACACGTTTTAAATTTCTCTGAATCTGTAAAAGCCATTTTTGCCTATAAGGTCTGCCTATAATAATCTGATAAGGTGAAATCTGAAATCTTAACCCCAACACTATAGACCTGTACCAAATTTTGGACTTGATCGAGCTAAAGTGATATTGTGTTTGCATTTGAAGACGAGAATTCACAAGCAATCAGTTAGGTGAATGACATTCGACACATGTTCCTCACATATCCATTGTATTTTTGTATCAAATTAGGGACCAAAGCGGGTACGTTATATATATGTTCCTTCGATGAAAATGAATAAGAAAATCGAAGACTCAACACTGTCGATTTTTTCGATTCATTTTTCACTTTGGGATGCTGGGCAACGTTATTTTCATTTGTCAACAACCCACACCGACCCAACCTACCCGGATGGGTGTAAAATTCAAAATGGGCATGTGGGAGAAATTTGGAAACTAATTTTGGCTAATTGCCTATTTTGAACATCGTGACGCATCTTGTATTGTTAATCGATATTTTGCTATCATTAATACTATGGAAGCTGCTCCGCTACACGGTGTGTTTTTGGATGCGAATTCATCTTTATTCGCTTGTGATAGACGTGTCTAAAAGGAAGAACGTACTGAGATGGATTTCGTGCCTGCGCATTTTGAAATAGATTTAATATACCGTATTCTTATGTTCACACACACAATATTGCATATTAAATAGTCAAAAATTAAAAAAAAAAACCATCTTGATTGTTATATCCTTGTTATATTTATGTTAATACAGTACTGTTTTAACTGTATCTTAAAAATAGACAGACAAATCAATAGACCGCAGACAAATCAATATAAATGTACAACTTCCAAATCTGATCTCTGTGTCAAAATTAATGCTGTATTCGAAATTTGAAACTTGCCGTTGTTTCTTGGCTGGATCAATCAACGCAATATCGATATTTTAACATTTTTCTCGTGACTAAAAAAAAAGTTAGACGTTTTTATTTTTTATTTTATATCTCATTTATTTCTCTTTTTTGGATAGTTTATTTCTCAGATATTTTCAAATATTGTAGCAAAAGGTCTCTCTGTGGTGTATGGTGTAAACAGTCCAACACGCAGGATAATGGAGAATGAAGATTTATTTACAAATATGCAGGAAAACACGTAGCACAGATACAGGAAACAATAGTTCTTGCACAGATCACCAATGTAAACAGACAACAATTCGCAGGTAATAACAGTTCAGCACTTTGTTATCTAACAACACAAACAGTCAGCAAATAACTAATGACTAGTAGACCATAACTGCACCTTCAATAGCGCTCAGCTCACCAGCTCGCACTGCGGGTGGAACTCCAAAGGCATTCGCGCTCCAAGGTGATCCCAATCGATCAAAGACGCTCCTTTAATCTAGGCACCGTCCTTAAATATTGTCTCCGACAGTCCATGACGTCACATGGTGTTTTCTCGTGTATTCCCTTTCCTAATAGAAATATCGAGAAAAGGGGTGCATTTTCGGGAATCATCTATTTGTCGCCAAGGTCGCCAAATTTGTCGCCAAATCGCCAAAATGGTCGCCAAGCTCAGGGTGCCATAACTGTCGCTGAGGTCACTCCATGCTTAACCTTGTAAAACTCTCTTCCCAACCATAAGACTCGCATTGCTGGGAAGCGACTTTCCATGTTTGTAACAATATATTGTTTCTCATTTTTTAAGGGCTGCGAATTTACAATATTTTGCATTCGTGTGATTATTATGCTACGCGTTTGACGTGAATTGTCATTATTTCTTCTTACTACTGTCCTAAGAAGCGTGTAAAGGCATCGGGAAGTGTTCCCTCAGCGCACACTTCCCGAATTTAAAAATTAAAACTCATTATTTTAAATGTATTAATTTTTGTTATTATTTTCCGCTATATAATACAGATTTACAGTTTAAAAGAAGTTGTGTTACATATATAATACAGCCGATTTAGAAAATACAGAATTTATGAGACCATTCAGAGTTTATTCATATCATCTCTTATGCAACTGTGTTGGAAGACATTTTTAAAATATTGTATTGAAATTCGTAAATAAAGTATTAAAGTATCCGTAGCCAGACGGTTTAAAATATAATGTCTGTAGTTTATTAAATTTACGAAGTCATTGTTTCTGTTACGATAGTAAGATCATAAAACTCAGAAGTTTATGTAGAAAGACCTAGTTGCAAGTTCGCTTTATTACAGTTACCTGACAACAGCTGAAGTTCGAGAATTGCGAATGGAATCATTTCATTCTTTACATGATATGCGTCAAATGCGTGTGAATTACACTTTGAAACTCACTGCGCATGTTGCAGGAGGAAGAGAAACTAATCTGATATCACAGCACAGGGTTAGGCAGCGCATGGCAAGTGAAATATCATGAATAGATAACGTTTATCAAAGTGTCCACGCCACCACGTGAATTGAAATTTCTATTTTCTTGTTTCCGAAGTACATAGAGAGAAAGCATTCAACTCATTAATTCTGATGAATCTCCACTTTTTAGACCTCCATGAGTTCGATAAAAAAACTCATTTTTAGAATCATGTCTGTCTG
This sequence comes from Araneus ventricosus, assembly GCA_013235015.1. Lineage (NCBI taxonomy): Eukaryota > Metazoa > Arthropoda > Arachnida > Araneae > Araneidae > Araneus > Araneus ventricosus. Next base: position 4,482 of record BGPR01035901.1, on the reverse strand, counting down.
ACTGAAAACACTACAATTCTAACTTGCAACGAGCAAGAAGGTTGAAATTTGGTACGTGCTCTTTATATCAAAATTGTAGATTTCTATCAATATTGGACGAAATCTATATGGAGGAAGTCTATCTGTCTGTCCACCCGCTCGCAAGTGAACATGATAACTTATAAACACAACAAATCAATAGATGAAAGTTGGCATACAGCTTTTTATCACCATAATTGTACACTGTAAAAAATATCCGTTTTCCCCCCGGACTTTTTCCGTATATTTGACGGTTTAAAGCTGTTTTGCTAACAAAACGGTTTTTCACCGTTTTCCGCTCCAGCCATAAACGGTTTAAAACCGTCAGTTGAAATTTTATTTTTCGTCATACGGTATTGCTTTCCGTACGATATCTTTCCCTTTTCTTAAATGTAATTTTATTGCATTCATTTCATGTTTTTAATAGGGTTCCATCTCCGCTATTGTTTACACATGTTGCAGTAACCTGTTGTCACTCATGAAAGCTAACCTTAAAACACGTGTTCTGGCAATAGTTGATTTTTACACCACTAGGTGGCGCCACTAGAGCTATAGTGACTTTAAAACTCAAATAGATTATTTTTACTTCATTTTATGAAGTCTCCGGTGGTCTAGTGGTTAGAGCGACTGCCTTTTATTTCTAAGAACGCGGTTTCGATCCCCGGCTCAGAGGAGTTAGAAGTTTTGTCACCATCTTGCATCGAAATCGTCCAAGTAAGTTCAATTAAAAATTATATTAATTAAACTAATTGAAATTAATAATTAAGCCTTGATTAATTAATATTCCTATTTGATAATACACATCAGTACATTTCAACTCAACTCGAACAGAAGGAGAAAAACAACTCAACTCAGTCGATGACTTAATTTTTACGGAGAAAACTTGATTTCATACGGTAAAAAACCGTTGTGCCTACGGATTTACTTCGTAACTTTTACGGTTTTGCACAACCAACCCAGCTGCCAGTTTAAAACCGTAAATTTTACGGGATTTTTTTTACAGTGTAGATGAGTTTTAAAATTTTGAAAGAAATTGGTCGAAGTGTTGATTATCTGTCAGACTGTCTATGGGTGGGCATATGAACGCGATAACGATATGCCTACGGCTAACTACCAACGGCCTACATGCACGACGGGTCTTCATTGGACTCGGGTTTCGAAACTGAAAAAAACCCGGCCCCGAGAACGAGACCTTACCACTAGGCTACCGCGGCCCCATCAACCAGAGGAAACAGGCACAAATGCTTATCGATTCTCTTCCCTGTATCACGAAGATAAACAGAAAATGCACCTCATTGTGTGCATATAAGAGGAGAGCTCCACCATTGGTTCACTGTATCAGCTTAGCTGCATGATGAATAATGATGAATCTTTTCACTTGAAGAACTAAAACGAATTTGAAGACTATGACATCGCCATGTATAACTTATATGAAGATTAACTAATGTGCAATAAATGAAATAATAGTACTAAAAGTGAACCCATTTTCACGAATTTAATTAACCATAGAAGGTAATTCATTCATACTTTTGTTATTCTAGTCAGCTGCGTTTGTGAATTTTCACCATAAATCTTTCCTGCTGTCGTAAAAAATGAATTTTTGAAAAGAATTAGACATGATTTCAACCATATTTTGCCAAAACATTCAATTATTCAACACTGATATGGCATGTCTAAAAATAATATTTCGTTTTAACAATATTTCAATATTAATTGTTTTCTACGTATATTTATTATTACATTCATTTTTATCTTTGAGAAAAATGAAGAAAGAAAACCAAAAGTAAAGTTGGACGTAGTAACGCGATAGAGAATCAACTCTAAATTGACCAATTTGGGATGCAGCAGGTTTCGCAATACCTTACAGAAAAAATGCTAATGCAGCGTTTTTCCAAAAATGATCATTACATTCAAAGTACTCTGTCGTACTACCAATTCGTGAGGTTTGTTCAGTTTCGTAGTAAACTACGCATACGTAGAACAAACCCGCCGAGTCGCAGAAGGAATTTGAACCTACATTGTTCGACAGGCGTCAACTCGTCTGGGAAATGACAATGCATGGCGATTCCAGGTGCAGTCATAACAAACGAGCTTAGGACAGATGGTGCACCGGGATTCTGCACAGAAAGATGGAGCGACGGAGTAGCCAATTTGACGGGAGACTGGACAATTGAGAATATCGAAAGGTGGACTTGATAGATGGGGGGCAACATTTGCCTTTGTAGGTAGAGAGCTAGCGAGAGATAAAGAATGGTCAGAATTTTCGCAGATGGTGAAAAGGAATGCCACATTTCTGTTGATGAGACCCTGATCGTTAGATAAAAACGGGGATTTCGGTTTTTCTGGGGGGAGTTGGACTTCAGCTAGGCTGAAGAGAGCGTTAGTTTTTCTTCGGATCGAGACTCGTAGGGCTCCCGTCAGGGATTGGATCCGGACCTCGGGCGATCTCGTAGGAGTTTACGTAGAACTCCGGAACTTTTATGATTTTTCTCAGCAGAGTGCAGGTTGGTTCAGTGAAAGTTACACCCAATTACTCTTCTAGAGTTATAGTTCCTCCCTTCGAGGTCATTTTGATTGATTATTTGTAAATGTAAGCATTCTGATCTAGAAAATGTATATTGCAAATGTATGTAAATAGAATATAGCTGTAAATAAAATTCGGAAATGCCACAAATTGTCTGCATTCGCCTCGAATTTGATCAGCCACAAAACCGCAGCCATCGGCCGTGACGCTACGGTGGATACAGTTTGAAATAGAGAACCTCCAATTCATATGCTGGTACTCAGTTTCCGATTGCATAACTATGTCCAATCACATTTCTTACAACTTGGATTTGTAATTCCAAGAGTAAAGATGCGTGCGATTTTATTTCTTAACTTCTGATGCTGCGTCAATGTTAAAAAAAGACTCGATTTAGTACGTATTGCAACTTGTTAATTATCAGTTTGAAAAATACCCGAAGAAACAAAGGAAAAAAGAGACTCCGTCTTAATTCGTCTCCATTTTATTAGAAAACAACCAATACATGTGATGGCTGTAACTGTCTCTTCGACAGAAAAAGAGAGAAAGTCGGAAACTCTGTACGTGAAAAAAGGGGAGGTGGTAAAGGAAATATGTTTAATTGATTTTCAAATAAAAAAACAGCCATTTTTTGTAATGAAAGCTAATTATATCCTCTTGATCTTAAAAAAATTATTCACAACACTGAAATACCTGGAAATCTAGGTCTTCTTTTGCAAAATCTCAGCACTTCTATGAAAAAAAAAACAGAAGGGGAAAAAGAAATAAGGATTTTAATATAAAAGAAGCTAAAAAAATCTGTATTAGTTTTTTCTCTTTAATTTCTGAATTGAGTATTTTCAGATATTTTAAATAACTTTTAATAAATCTTAATACGTTAGAAACTCATTTTTCTTCAAAATAATTGATGCTAGAAGCATATTTGAATACTTTTAATTGGAATTTATGCTCAAATCAAACAAGTTTCTAGTAACAAACTTATTTCAGTATTATTTCTGGGAAGAAAAATCAACATGGTATCATTCAGTTTGACTGAAATAATAGTTGAATTGCTCTTTTAGAATCTGAATATTTAATTAGATGTATTATTTCGCATTTTAGGTGAAATTTTGATTTTATTATTGCCAGAGACATTTCTTAATTCGATTCCATTAATCTTTATATATAAAAGGCAAATACATTGATTCACTCACTGACTTACTCATCACGAAATCTCCCAAACCACTGGGACTAGAAACTTGACATCTGGCAGGCGGTTGCTTCTTAGGGAGCAGGTGCTCATTAAGAAAGGATTTTTTGAAATTTTAATTAGAATTTAAATTATTTAAAAATTACTTTAAATTTTAACGTTTTTCCGGAATAACTTCGGATCCTATTATCGCAAAATACCATTTTTACATCATCGTAAAGATAAAAAAACTAGTTTTTCAATGACACCGATCTTATTTCCACGCAACATTTTATTCAATTTTAATTAATGTTTCAAAATGTTTTAAAACATGAATTGTAACAATGTTTTTATTATTGTAAATAAAATTCAAACCATCTCATTATTTCAGCAAATCTTTTATTTACGCGCTTTTGCAATTGTTACGGTTGTGATAGTATAAATTGTTTTCTTAGGACTAAGAATTACAAAAAGGCAATAGTGCTCGGGAAAACTAACTAATTTTTAAATTTTATTGTCTACCTCCTATACTCTGGGTCTTTTAGATGTCTATGAATTTTTTGCCTCCTCGCTTTTTGTACCCACTGGCTCATACGGGCCTCCAGCATGTTCGGCTTTCGCGACCATATTCAGCGTTAATCATTCTACCGATGAGTGATAGATGAATTGAGTGAAAGTTATTTGAAACTCAGTTTGTAAGTTTCGTTAGGTGCGATGCATCATACAGAAATGTATCGCTGGCATTTTAAAATTTACGTCTTTAAATATTTTACTA